>CAUYTI010077088.1:0-43295 GCA_963575145.1 Galago senegalensis | reverse complement strand
TATTTTTTTTGTTGCAGTTTGGCTGGAGCTGGGTTTGAACCTGCTACCCTCGGTATATGGGGCTGTTGCCCTACCCATTGAGCCACAGGCACCACCCTATTTCCCTTAACTTCAAAGAATTTCTTTAGCTTTTCCTGCAGTGCATGTAATTGTGTTTACTTTCTTTTCTTTTCTTTTTTTTTTTTTTTTTTAGACAGAGCCTCAAGCTGTCCCCCTGGGTAGAGTGCCATGGCATTACAGCTCACAGCAACCTCCGACTCCTGGGCTCAAGCGAGTCTCTTGCCTCCGCCTCCCAAGTAGCTGGGACCACAGGCGCCCGCCACAACACCTGGCTATTTTTTGGTTGCAGCCGTCATTGTTGTTTTGGCGGGTCCGGGCTGGGGATTTGAACCTGCCACCCTAGGTGTACGTGGCTGGCGCCTTAGCGGGTTGAGCTATAGGCGCCAAGCCTGTTTACTTTCTTTTATCTGAAAATACCTATTTCACCTTCATCTTTGGAAGGAATTTTAGTTGGAAGTAGAATTCTGTGTTGACAGTGTTTTAAAGATGCTATTTTACTTCCATTTGGCTTCCATATTTTATTCATTTATTTTTAATTGTTTGAGACAGTCTTATTGCATTGCCTAGGCTAGAGTACCATAGTGTCATTTTAACTCAGAGCAGCCTCAAACTCCTGGGTTCAAGCAGCCCTCCTACCTTAGCCCTCCGAGAAGCCAGAGTGGCTGGTGCTATTGGGCGCTCACTACAATCCCCAGGTAATTTTTGTTTTTTGTTTTGTTTTTTGGAGACAGAGTCTCACTGTGTCCCCCTCGGTAGAGTTTTGAGATGTCACAGCTCACAGCAACCTCAAACTCTTGGGCTTAAGAGATTCTCTTGCCTTATCCTCCCAAGTAGCTGGGACTACAGGTGCCTGCCACAACACCCGGCTATTTTTTTTGTTGTAGTTGTCATTGTTTAGCAGGCTTGGACCAGGTTCCAACACACCTGCCTCCATGTATGTGGCTAGTGCCCTAATCACTGAGCTATGGGCGCCAAGCCTAATCTTTGCATTTTTAGTAGAGACAGGGTCTCACTCTTGCTCAGGCTGGTCTTGAACTCCTGAGCTCATGTGATCCTCCTGCCTCTGCTTCCCAGAGTGCTAAGAGATTAAAGCATGAACCACCCTGACTGGTCAGGCTCCCATAATTTATGATGAGAAATCTGGCATTTATCTGGTATCTGTTCCGTGAATGTGATGTGTCATTTTCTTCTGGTTACTTCAAGACTTAACGCTTCTCTTTTTTTGTAAGTCGTTTTTTGCTGCTTGTAGTTTGCTCAGTTGCTTGGCTCTGTAATTTTTCTTTCTTTAAATTAGGAAATTTTCAGCCTTTCTTTCTTTCTTTCTTTTTTTGAGACAGAGTCTCATTCTGTCACCCTTGGTAAAGTGCTATGGTATCACAGCTCACAGCAACCCCAAACTCTGGGGCGTAAGTGATTCTGTTGTCTCAGCCTCCCAAGTAGGTGGGACTACAGGTGTCTGCCACAAAGCCTGGCTGTTTTTTGGTTGCAGTTGTCGTTGTTTAGCTGGCCTAGATCGAGTTCCACCCCACCAGCCTCAATGCATGTGGCTAGTGCTGTAACTACTGTGCTACTGGGGTTGAGCTTCAGCCATTATTTCTTTAAAATTTTCTGTTGTTCCTCATTTTCTGTCTGTCTTCTCTCTTCTTTTCTAGGCCTTCAGTTATTTGTATGAGATCCTTTGTTCTTTGTCAGATAGATCTCTGAAACTCCCTTCACTTTTTTCACTCTTTTTTTCTGTTCTAATTATATATTATCTGTTGATGTAACTTCATTTATTCTTTTGCCAGCTTGACTCTGTTGTAATGCCTGTTCAGTGAATTTTTCATTTTACATATTGTAGTTTTCAGCTTTAGAATTTTCATTTAGCTTTTATTAATGGTTCTTTACTTTTGTTGAGATTTGTTTCATTTGTTATAGGTACATTTTCCTTAAAATCTTAGAACTTAGTTAAATCTGTTTTAAAACACTTTTCTGGCTCGGTGCCTATAGTTCAGTGGCTAGGGTGCTAGCCACATACACTAGAACTGGCGGATTTGAATCCAGTGGATTTTACCCTGGCCTACCAAGCAGTAATGATAATTACAACCAAAAAATTGCCGGCCGTTGTGGCAGGTGCCTGTAGTCCCAGCAATTTGTGAGGCTGAGGCAAGAGAATCGCTTAAGCCTAGGAGTTGAAGGTGGCTGTGAGCTGTGATGCAACGGCACTCTACTGAGGGCAACCTAGTGAGTCTCTGTCTCAAAAAGAAAAACCCTTTTCTGGCCAGTTGTGGTGTCTCACGCCTGTAATCCTAGCACTTATGGCAGATGGAGGCTGTCACCATAGCACTCTAACCTGAGGTAACAGAGTGAGACTTGTTTCCAAAAAAAAACAAAAAAAAAAAACCCAAACTCTTTCCTGCTAATTTAAATATCTGGGTCATCTTGGGGTTGAACTTCTTGATTGTCTTTTAATTTTTTAATTTTTTTTATTTTTTGAGACGGAGCCTCAAGCTATCCCCCTGGGTAAAGTGCTGTGGCATCACAGCTCACAGCAACCTCCAACTCCTGGGCTCAAGCGAGTCTCCTGCCTCCGCCTCCCAAGTAGCTGGGACCACAGGCACCCGCCACAACGTCTGGCTATTTTTTGGTTGCAGCTGTGGTTGTTTGGCGGGCTGGGCTGGATTTGAACCCGCTACCTTAGGTGTATGTGGCTGGTGCTTTAGCCACTTGAGCCACTGGTGCTGAGCCTTGATTGTCTTTTATCTTCAGAATGATGAACATTTTTCTGGGTTTGCGTAGGTCATGTAACTTAAATCATCGCCTCAACATTATGAGAATTATTCGGGGAAGTATGGGTTCTGTTCTTTTGAAGAAATGGGATTCTTCTTTTGTTAAGTCCGGCACTTGATTTGGTTGGATTCAAACTTCTATAATATATTTTGTGCATCTGTTTGCTTTTTTTCCTTCCTTGTGCATGTATGTTCTAAGGTCAGAGAAAGATTTGGGCTGATTCTATATGTAAAAATTAGGAAAAATTTGGAGGTATCCCCTTTGGTTCTTTTCAGGATTCAAACCTCACTTTCTAGAATTTAAGATTGTTCTGAATTTCCTCTTCCGAGTTGACAGGTCTTAAAACTATAGGAGTGAGGGTGGGCTGACTGTGGCTTATGATCAAGCTGAAAGTCCTAAATAATGGGGAATTCTTTCTGTGCTAGTCTTTTCTGTGTTTTCACTTCAAACTAGAATCTGGGTACTTTGGTTCACTTTCCATTGGTTTCAAATACCCATTATTTGCATTTTGTATAGAATTTATAATTGTTCTCTGTGTTAAAGGTTTTTCTCTTAGAAGCTTACTGTTTTGGAAGTGAAAAGTTCATTTTATCATGGATATATACATATTTGGTGTGTATCTGTTCATTGCAGTTATTTTTACTGCTCTTAAATGATTTCATCTTTGACTAGTAGGAGCCTTTCTAGATTAGCCCATGAGTACTTTTTACATGACTCTGGCAGTCTTTGATAATTTCTTGCTATCTGTGTTGCTCACTGAGCTAGACCTATAATCACCTGCTTCTTAGGAGTTCTCATTCTTTGGAAATTCTATTTGGAGACCACAGCCTGGAACTAGGGACGTTTCTTTTGTTCTTTCTTTCTTTTTTTTTTTTTTTTTAGAGTCTCAATGTCGCCCAGGGTAGAGTCCTGTGGCGTCACCGCTCACAGCAACCTCAAACTCTTGGGCTTAAAGTGATTCTCTTGCCTTAGTCTCCCAAGTAGCTGGGAGTACAGGCACCTGCCACAATGCCCAGCTGTTTTGTTTTGTTTTGTTTTGTTTTTTGAGACAGAGCCTCAAGCTGTCCCCCTGGGTAGAGTGCTGTGGCATTACAGCTCACAGCAACCTCCAACTCCTGGGCTCTAGTGAATCTCCTGCCTCCGCCTCCCAAGTAGCTGGGACCACAGGTGCCCGCCACAACGCCCGGCTATTTTTTGGTTGCAACCATCATTGTTGTTTGGCGGGCCTGGGCTGGGGATTTGAACCCGCCACCTTCGGTGTACATGGCTGGCGCCTTAGCCGGTTGAGCTATAGGCACCGAGCCTGCCCAGCTGTTTTTTTGGTTGTAATGGTCATTGTTACTTGGCAGGCCCGGGCTGAATTCAAACGCATCAGCTCTGGTGTATATGGCTGGCACCCCAGGCACTGAGCTATAGGCACCAAGCCAAGGGGTGTTTATTTCTATCGTGGTAGTCACTGAGTCTTTCTAAAACAAGAAAAAAATACGTTTAGAATTATTTTTATCTTTTGCTTATAAAAAGAAGAAATAATGATGATGTTTTATCTTACTGGGGAAGACACTGTTTATTTACACATTTTCACAGAGTTTCTCATACCACATGTGTGTGTTTTTCCCTGCACTCTGACCAGTGTTTGGATACCAGCTGTGTGTCTTACAATGTTTTTCATTTCTGACATGATCTACCTGGAGTTTGCATCAGATCTTACAAGTTTAGAAGCTCTGTCCCATAAGATTACTCTGCTTCAGATGTCAGTCATAAGTTTGTACTGGCTGTAAGTCAGATATTTCCAGGACTCTTTTTGGGTCTGATAATTTGCTAGAATGGTGCATAGAACTCAGAGAAACACTTATGTTATTATAGAAATTATAAAAGATATGATGAAAGGCCCTGTGAAGAGTTACTGAGGACAAGGTCTGAAAGGGTCCTGAGTACAGGAGCTTTAATCTGCATGAAGTTAGGGATCCTGTGGGCATGTGAATGCATTCACCAGCTCAAGGGCTCATCAGATCTCAATGTTTTTCTCTTCCTCAATTGCTAAATATTCTTATACCTCATCATCCCAAGAATTAATCTATCTTTGGCTGTAGTCTTAGTATAAGATTTAGTTATATAAATGGTCCCTGACTCACAATTTTTTTTTCTTTAGAAAGAGCCTCAAGCTGTCCCCCTGGGTAGAGTTCCGTGGCATCACAGCTCATAGCAACCTCTAACTCCTGGGCTTAAGCAAGTCTCCTCCTGCCTCAGCCTCCCAAGTAGCTGGGACTACAGGCACCCACCACAACGCCTGGCTATTTTTTGGTTGCAGCTGTCGTTTTTTGGCGGGCCCGGGCTAGATTTGAACCCGCCACCTTAGGTGTATGTGGCTGGTGCCTTAGCCACTTGAGCCACAGGCACCGAGCCACAATTTTTTGATTTAATGGTGGCATGGGTATGATGAGCATTTGGTAGAAATTGTACTTAGGGTATCCATACAACCATTTTGTTTTTCAGTACAGTAAGTAAATTACACGAAGCATTTAGCATTTTATTGTAAAATAGCTTTGTATTAGATGATTTTGCCCAACTGTAAGCTATTGTAAGTGTTCTGAGGCTATTGAAGGCATGTTAGCTGAGCCATAGTGTTTGCTAGATTAGGTGTATTTTTTGATTTAGCTTGGTTCCTGTTTTCCCTCCCCCCCAACCCCCTTCTCTCTCTCTTTGGAGTGAGAGGCTAGAGTGTGGTGGTGTTAGCCTAGCTCACAGCAGCCTCATACTCTTGGGTTCAAGTGATCCTGTGCCTCACCCTCTCCCCAGTACCCGGGGCTACAGACACCTATCCCAATGCCCAGCTAAGTTTTCTATTTTCAGTAGGGATTGGGTCTCACTCTTGCTTAGGCTGGTCTCAAACTCCTGAGCTCAAGGGTTCCTCTGGTTTGGGTCTCCCAGAGTGTTCAATGGAGGATATTTTCAGCTTTGGATGAGTTTTGGATGAGTTTATTGGGACGCGTTCTCATTTGTAAACCAAGGAGCATTGGTGCACATATTGGCAATTGTTTTTTTCCCCACAGGTTAAATCATGTAACTAATAGTGTTTCCCTCTGGGAGGGAGGTTTCCTTATAATTTGGAACCAAGTCATTGCCTACATCTTATCAAGCGTGTTTGTGTTTTGTTTTCTCAGTATACCTTCATCATGTATTTTTTGAGTTAACCATGTCTGGAGACTGTGTTAGATGTTAGGCTACAGCCATGAAATGGAGCAGAGGAAATAAACTTAATTGCATAAACAGTTGATTGTGATGTATTCCAAGGAGGAAAGTTTAGGTTATTTATAATATAGCACCTAATCTAATCTGAAGATTCAGAGTTACTACTCTGATGAAGTGACTTGAAGCACATATTTGAGGGATGAGTAGAAGTTACCCAACTGTGAAAGAGGGTCTGGATGTTTTCATTCCATTTAGAATGAAAACAATACATCTAATGGCTCTGAAGCAGGAATTAGCTTTGCAGCATTTACAGAACTGAAAGAAGAAAAGATGGTGTTGCCCAGAGAGTGAAATGTTGGGAGAGGAGGTAAGGTTTTGGAGCTAAATAGAGAGTAGATTGTGTAGGAAAACCTCTGAAGGGTTTAAGTGGGCTGTGGTATATTTGGATTTGCATTTTTAAAGTTCACTCTGTTGTGTGAGTACAGTACAATGAGATACAGTCATGTTGTCACTTAATCATGAGATTCCATCCTGGGATACATTGTTAGGCTGTTTGGTCATTGCATGACCACCCTATGTCCTTAGACAAGCGTAGATGGTATTACTGTCCACACACTCGGGCTGTGGGGAGCAGCCTATTTATTGCTCCTAGGTGACAGACCTGTACAGTGGGTTATTGTGCTGAGTACTATAGGCGATTAGAACAGAGCAGTAAGTATTTGTGTTTCTAAACATAGGAAAGGTACAGTGAAAACATAGTGTAAAAGATAAAAATGTGTTTTTTATTATGAAGGATAAAATCTGTATTGGGCATTGAACAATAAATAGAACTTGCAGGACTGCAAGTTCCTCTGAGTAAGCCAGTCAGTGGTGAGTGAATGTTGGGCCTGGGCCATTACTGTGTACGTAGTTAAATTTTACAAATGCTGTACACTTAGGCTACACACTAAATTTATTAAAAAATAATTCCACTACAATGTTAAGATGGATATGCTATCACTAGATAATAAGGATTTTTCAGCATCATTATCTATATATTTTCTTGAGACAGAGTCTCAAGTTGTCACCCTGGGTAGAGTGATGTGGCATCACAGTTCACAGCAACCTCCAACTGTTGGGCTTAAGTGATTCTCTTGCCTTAGCCTCCCAAGTAGCTGGGACTGCAGGCACCTGCCACCATGCCTGGCTATTGTTTTTTTTTTTGTTGTTGTTGCAGTTGTCATTGTTGCTTAGCAGACCCAGGCCAGGTTTGAACCTGCCACCCTAGGTGTATGTGGCTGGCGCCAACTTCATTATAATCTTAAGGGAGCATTGTCATATATGTGACTGACTTTATACGGTTCATAAATGTGTTCTGAGAGTGAAAGGACAAAGGCAGAAAATCAGTCATGTACCTCTTATGTAGGTATATATGATAAGGTCTTGCTATTTTGCCCAAGCTGTAGTGTAGTGGCACCATCATAGTTCACTGTAGCCTTGAACTCAGGCTCAGGCAATCCTTTTGCCTCAGGTACCCATGTAGCTAGGACTACAAGTTGCCTGGTGGATTACAAAATTTTATTTGTAGAGATTAGTTCTTACTATGCTGCCTAGGCTGATCTCAAACTCCTGATCTCAAGTGATCTTCCCTCCTTGGCCTCCGAAAGTGTTGGGATTATAGGCATGAGCCACTACTCATAGCCCTTTTCATAGTTTTTATTACTATATATTGTTGTAATTGTTCTATTTGATTGCTTGTTTTTAATCTCTCACTGTGCCTAATTTGTAAATTAAACTTTATCATAGGTAGGCAAATATAGGAGAAAACAGTATAAAGGATTTGGTACTCCTTAAGGTTTCAGGCATCCACTAGGGCTGTTGGAACATACCCCCAAGGGTAAGGGAAGACTGCTGTGTTTAGGATGTCACTGAAGTGGTCCTGATGAAAGAAATGCTGTAGGCTTTGCACTGGGTAACAGTAGTAGAGATGGAGAGATGAAGTCAGTTCCCACTGTATTTAGGAAGAGAAAGGGAGAAGAATGGTTATTGATAAAATGTGCTGTTAGGGAATGAATGTGAAGAGATCAAAGATTTTATATGGTTGGCCTGAACAATGTTTATTTGAAAATATTACTCAACCGGCTAAGGCGCCAGCCACGTACACCTAAGGTGGTGGGTTCGAATCCCCAGCCCGGACCCGCCAAACAATAATGACGGCTGCAACCAAAAAATAGCCAGGCGTTGTGGCGGGCGCCTGCGGTCCCAGCTACTTGGGAGGTGGAGGCAAGAGACTGGCTTGAGCCCAGGAGTTGGAGGTTGCTGTCAGCTGTAATGCCATGGCACTCTACCCAGGGGGACAGCTTGTGGCTTTGTATCAAAAAAAAAAAAAAAAAAAAAAAAGAAAATATTACCAAGATAGGGAAAGCTGTAGGAAGAGCAGGTTTGCCATAAATTGTTGAGTTTAAAGTATCTGTCACTTACAAAGTTTTTATATCTGTATCTGAGGACATGTGAATAGGAGAAAAAATTTGGGAGTCACTGCCGTATTTTTGTAATTTAGTTTGTCATGGAAATTTTAAATAGTGAATGAAATTGCCTAGTTTCACTCAAAATAAGGCATCTTAGGCTGCAGCCCTGAGGAACCACAACATTTAAAGGTTGGAAAAGATCAGAAAGGTGCTTTCCAAGAAGTATAAAGAGAACCAGGAAAGTGAATACTGCATGACAAGAAACACAGGCTCTTATAGCTTATGATTTCTGTGCTTATTTAACATTTCATCTTAACTTCCTGCACTTATTTTTTCTTTGTGATTTATTTATATTGCCGTACTGTTTGCTGTAAAACCTTTTAGTAGTAATAATGTAGGGTATAAATACTAAATACTCAAGAAGTGTGACCGTCAGGAACATGTTCTTCATAGTAATACAATGCAGTTGAAGCTTAGTCTGTTTATAAAGAAATGGTAGTACTGGCTTAACATTTTCTAGGAGTAAAAAGGATAGGGATACACAATAACTTTTGAATATCATTGTATGTGAATTATAATACCTAGAATAATTAGACTAGTTTGTTTTATAAAGGAATTCAGCACAAACGAGATCATGCCCTTGCCACTTAAATTCTTGAATTAGGCTCTAATGGGATAAACCAGACCTACTTGCCTGTAACAATGCTAGCTGATCTTAGACTGAAAGTAAAGAGTTATCAGGCAAATAAATGTTAAAATCCTTAACCTAGTCCTGTGTTGAGAGGACTTTTTGTTTTTGTTAATGTAACATTTAAAAAAAATTGCAGCAGAAATTTAAAAGTCAACTTCAAGAAAAATTGCTTATCTGGGGCAGCGCCTATGGCTCAGTGAGAAGGGCACCGGCCCCATGTACTGAGGGTGGTGGGTTTGAACTTGGCTCCGGCCAAACTGCAACAAAAAAAAATAGCCGGGCGTTGTGGCAGGCGCCTGTTAGTCCCAGCTTCCTGGGAGGCTGAGGCAAGAGAATCACCTAAGCCCTGGAGCTGGAGGTTGCTGTGAGCTGTGTGATGCTGCCACTGCACTCTACCAAGGGCGATAAAGTGAGACTCTTGTCTCTTTAAAAAAAAAAGTTTATCTGGTGCTGTGAGAAAGATCACTTGTCAGTGAGAACAGTTATTTTGTGAGGGATGTTCTGAAGTATTCTTGGAGCAGCTTGTACAAATGCTGCTCCCACATTTTAAGTAGTTTTGAAGTTGCAGGGAAGTTGTTGTTTTCGGTAATCTGATGAAAAATCGTTTTAATTACTTTTTTTTTTTTTTAAATAGAGATGTGAACTTTGTCCCCATAAGGATGGAGCTTTAAAAAGAACAGATAATGGGGGTAAGTGCAGAGATTTTTGAAAAAACTTTTATTGAAAACTTGGTTGGTAGAGTATTTTAAAATATTTAAATATTTGGTAGTTGATATTATTTTTTCAAATTAGATAGTGTTCACTACTCAAATATTTTTAGCAGTAATGGATGTAGTTTACAAATCCTTTTGCATTGAAGCATAATTTTTCTACTTTGTGGACAAACTTAAATATTGACTTTCATGTAGGATCTACATTCAAAATCTGGAGTTTTTAAAATGGTTATAATTTCTTATATTAGAAATTATTTTTGAAAAATAAGTTATGTTTTTTGTTAATTGCTGTTAGAGATAAAACTCTGGTTTCTGGTTAATGTTAATTTTAACATCTCAAAGATCTTTGTAACTTGAATATAAAGAAATTCTGATTTCTGTCCTCAATTTTGGTATGCTTTCCTAAGAACCTTTATGTGTTGCTCATTTTCATCCTTCCTTTCACTTATCTTCTTCAAAGAAAGCTCATTTACTTGCCGTACTGTACTGTTCTTAAATATGTAGACACGAATTTATTCAACTGTGCCATAATAGAAGGAAACTCAAAAAAGTAGATCTTATACTAACTACTATTATCATGCTCTTTTCTACCTTGGGCATCCCACACCTAAAGTATTTTTGACATGTAATAGAGTTATGGCATGAGAAAATGCAGTGTTTCTGACTAGCTATATATATTTCAAAATTTAATATTTAGACTATGTTATACAAGTCACATTGTTTAAAATTAAAAAAATAATTAAAAACCTTGCTTGTTACTCTTATTATCCATATGCTTAGTTTCTCAGCAACATTTCTGCCACCAGGATAACTGCTGTTGTTCCTTTCTTCCATATCCTTCCAGGTTTCTTTTGCATATACAAATGTGACCACTTAAAGTATTTGCTTATTTTTATTCACATGGATTAATATATATACATACTCTCCTGCATCTTAATTTTTCTCACTGAATGATGTATCTTTTCATTATCAGTATAGAGCTTTTTTTGGGTACCATATATTATGTAAGCAGTCACCTATTAATGGACTTTCTAATTTGCTTTTATAACTAATGCTTGTGTGCAAATGTATCTGTAGGATTATTCATTCCCAGAAGTGGAAGTGTTGGGTCAAAAACATTTTACAGTTGGCTTGGTGCCTATAGCTCAAGCAGCTAAGGCGCTAGCCACATACCCTGGAGCTGGTGGGTTTGAATCCAGCCCAGGCCTGCCTAACAACAATAAGAACTATAACCAAAAAATAGCTGGGCGCCTGTAATCCCAGCTACTTGGGAGGCTGAGGCAAGAGAATCTCTTAAGCCCCAAGAGTTGGAGTTTGCTGTGAGCTGTGATACCGTGGCACTCTCATCCAGGGTAACAGCTTGAGACTCTGTCTCAAAACAAGACAAAACAAAAATGTTACAGTTAATTCTGATAGATATTCCCAGATTATTCTCCATATAGTTGTATCAATGTATGTTTCCCAGCAGTCATGGTTGGGAAAGGTATTCATACCTTTTGCAATCTAGTAGGTGAAAGTTGGTATCTTAGTAGTAATTTTGTATTTCTTTTATTAATGAAGTTGAGCCTCTGCTTATATTTCCCTTTTTTGGGGGGGGACAGAGTCTGACTTTGTTAGAGTCTGCCCTCAGTAGAGTGTGTCACAGCTCACATAGCAACCTCAGACTCTTAGGCTTAAGCTATTCTCTTACATCAGCCTCCCAAGTAGCTAGGACTACAGGTGCCTGCCACAATGCCTGGCTATTTTTTTTATTGTTGTTGTTACAGTTGTCATTGTTTAGCAGGCGGGGGCCAGGTTTGAACCCAGTAGTCTAGGTGTATGTGCACAGTGCCCTAACCGCTGAACTATGGGCACTGAGCCCTATATTTCCTTTTCTTTTCTTTCCTTTATTCTTCTTTTTTTTTTCTTTGAGACAGTGTTGCATCATGTCACCCTCGGTAGAGTGCGGTAGCATTACAGCTCACAGCAACCTCAAACTCTTGGGCTTAAGAGATTCTCTTGTCTCAGCCTCCTAGCTCACAGCATCTTCAAACTCCTGGATTCAAGAGATCCTCCAGCCTCAGCATCCTGAATAGCTGGGTCTATAGGCAACTGCTACAATACTTGGCTAATTTTCTAGAAGAGACAGCTTCTCACTCTTGTTCGGGGTGGTCTCAAACTCCTGAGCTCAAGCAGTTCTCCCGCCTCTGTCTCTCAGGTTGCTAGGGTTATAGGTGTGAGCTGCTGCACCAACCATCTCCTTAACATTTTCAAGAGCAGTATTTATTTTTTTTCTTCTTTGGTCTCTTGGTCTATACATAAACCTTTTTGATTTGGTTGTTGATCTTTTTTTTTTTTTTAATGTTGGAGCTCTCATAGGAGCCCTTTGTATTATGCTCTTTTGATATGAGCTGAACTATTTCTTTGCCTGTCTTTTCTTGGTTGGGGGTTTATTATTCAAGAGTTTTTGATTTTTATTTAGTTGAATTTATTAATCGTGTCTTTCATATTTTGAATCATTAATTAGAAAGTCTTTTCCAGTTCAAAGTTATAACAGAATTCTTTCATGTATTCTTTTAGTATTTTAGAGTTACTGGTGGCTGATGCAATTCAAGAAGTATTTATTGACTGTCCACATTAAGTATTAGGTATTGTTTTAGGTAGTTGAGACACACCAGAGAATAAAACAAAGATCCCTTCTCTCTGGAGCTCACAGTCTAGCATTTTTGTTTTATACCACTTAATTTGTTTACCATCTGTTATTCGGGGCAAGTTACCACACTTCTTTGCACCTCTGTCCTCGGCTGGCCCACGAGGGAATAAGCAGACCTGGCTTAGATGTGGGTAACATGCCAAGTGTGTATATACATATATATATATTTTTTTTTTTTTGAGACAGAGCCTCAAGCTGTCCCCCTGGGTAGAGTGCCGTGGCATTACAGCTCACAGCAACCTCCAACTCCTGGGCTCAAGTGAGTCTCTTGCCTCCGCCTCCCAAGTAGCGGGGACTACAGGTGCCCGCCACAACGCCTGGCTATTTTTTGGTTGCAGCCATCATTGTTGTTTGGCGGGTCCAGGCTGGGGATTCGAACCCGCCACCTTAGGTGTACATGGCTGGCGCCTTAGCCGGTTGAGCTATAGGTGCGGAGCCTAGGGTTTTTTTGTTTTTTGTTTTTTTTTTTGAGACAGAGTCTCAGTGTGATGCCTTTGATAGAGTGCTGTGGTGTCACAGCTCACAGCAACTTCCAACTCTTGAGCTTAAGGGATTGTCTTGCCTCAGCCTCCCACTTAGTGGACTATAGGTGTTCGTCACAATGCCTGGCTATTTTTTGGTTGTTTGTTTGTTTGTTTGTTTCCTTCTTTCTTTTTCTTTCTTTCTTTTTTTTTTTTTGGAGACAGAGTCTCACTGTATCACCCTTGGTAGAGCGCTGTGGTGTTACAGCTCACAGCAACCTCAAACTCTTGGGCTTAAGCTATTCTCTTGCCTCAGCCTCACAAGTGGCTGGGACTACAGGCGCCACAACACCTGGCTATTTTTGGATTGCCATTGCCATTGTTTTTTAGCTGGCCTGGGCTGGGTTCAAACCTGCCAGCCTTGGTGTATGTGACGCTGTAACCACTGTGCATTTTTCATTGTTGTTTAGCAGTTCTGGGCCAGGCTCGAACGCACCAACTTCAGTGTATGTGGTTGGTTTCATACTCACTGAGCTATGGTTGCTGAGCCAGATGTTTAGGTTTTTTTTTTGTTTGTTTGTTTTTGAGACAAGGCATCTTGTCACCCAGGGTAGAGTGCAGTGGCATCATTATAACTCATTGCAACCTCATACTCCTGAGTTCAAACTATCCTTCTGCCTCAGCTTTGCCAGCAGCTGAGCCTATAGGTACCTGCCACCACCCCGGGTAATTTTTCTATTTTTTTTTTTTTGTAGAGATGGGGTCTTGTTCTTGCTCAAGTTGGTTTCCAACTCCTGAGCTTAAGTAGTCTTCCCTCCCTGGCCTTCCAAATTATGAGGATAACAGGTGTGAACCAATTAATACATGATTGTTTGTCTTTTATTTTATTATTATTTTTTGAGACAGTGTTTCATTTTGTCACCCTCAGTAGAGTGCTATGGCATCATAGCTCACAGCAACCTCTAACTCTTGAGCTCAAGCATTTCTCTTTCCTTAGCCTCCTGAGAGGCTGGGACTATAGGCACCCACCCCAAGCCCAGCTATTTTTAGAGATGGTGTCTTGCTTTTGCTTAGGCTGGAACCTGTGAGCTCAGGGCAATCCACCTACCTCAGCCTCCCATAGTGCTAGGACTATAGCATGAGCCATCATGCCTGGACTATTGTTTGTCTCTTACATTTTTATTTTTTATTTTATTTTATTTTTTTTGAGGCAGAGCCTCACTCAGACACCCTGGTAGAGTGCCATGTGTCATCATAGCTCACGGTAATCTCAAATTCTTGGATTCAAGAACTCCTCTGCCTCCATGTCCCAAGTAGCTGGTACTACAGGTGCCTACTACAATGCCTGGCTAATTTTGCCACAACTCCCTGCTAGTTTTTTAATTTTTATTTATTTATTTATTTTTGAGACAGAGTCTCACTTTGTCACTCTTGGCAGAGTGCTGTTGTGTAATAGCCCACAGGAACCTCAAGCTCCTGGGCTTAAGCAATTCTCTTATCTCAGTCTCCCAAATAGCTGGGACTATCGGCACCTACCACAATGCCTGGCTATTTTTAGAGATGAGGTCTTGCTCTGGCTCAGGCTGGTCTTGAACCTGTGAGTGCAGGCAATCTACCCGCCTCAGCCTCTCAATGCTGGAATTACAGGCGTGAAACACCATACCCAGCTATTTTTTAAAAAATTATCTTTTTATTTATTTTTTTAAGTGCCCATCTTTTTATTTTTATTTATTTGTCGTTTTTTTTCGGAGACAGAGTCTCATTCTGTTACCTTTGGTAGAGTGCTGTGATGTCACAGCAGCCTGAAACCCTTCAGCTCAGGTGATTCTCTGGCTTCAGCCTCCCAGGTAGCTGGGACTACAGGCACTTGCCAGAATGCCCAGCTATTTTTTAGAGATGGGGTCTCACTCTTATTATGGCTGGTCTCGAACTTGTGAGCTCAAGCAATCCACCCACTTTGGCCTACTACAGTGCTAGGATTATATGTGTGAACCATCTCGTCCAGCCCTAGTTTTTCTGTGTTTAGTAGAGACCGGATCTTGCTCTTGCTCAGGCTAATCTTTAAACTCCTATGCTCAGGGGATCCACCTGCCTCAGCCTCCTTAGTAGAGTAGTGCTAGGATTGCAGGCATGAGCCACTGTGCTTGGCCCTTTATTTTATTTTTTAAATGAACATATGTAAAATACCAAAGAAGTTTCAACAAAATAATGCTCCCAGATTGACCAGCACAATTAGAACATGAGTTAGAGGCATGACTGCTAAACTTATGATTTATTTCTAACTTCCCTTACCCAATTAGTGCCAATACTGCTCACGGCTGGTTGGTGAGAGTTTATGGGGGTTACACTCACTTGGTTGGTTATCAGCTTTTTTTTTTTTTTTTTTTTGAGACAGAGCCTCAAGCTATCCCCCTGGGTAGAGTGCCATGGCATCACGCTCACAGCAACCTCCAACTCCTGGGCTCAAGCGAGTCTCCTATCTCAGCCTCCCAAGTAGCTGGGACCACAGGTGCCCGCCACAACACCCAGCTATTTTTTGGTTGCAGCTGTCATTGTTGTTTGGCGGCCCGGGCTGGATTCGAACCCGCCACCTTAGGTGTATGTGGCTGGCGCCTTAGCTATTTGAGCCACAGGTGCGGAGCCGGGTTATCAGCTTCTGACTATGGTTCAGTGTGTTTCTGTTTGAAGTGGAATTTGTGAATAGTTGTAGAGCCCAACGGTATTTTTTAATTCTGGCTGCTTAACCATCTTGTCCCAAAAAGACCAAAAGAACGGTACAGGAAGAAAATGTTTTAATGAGGACTGGGAATTGCCTGTATTATCTTTTTTCTGGTAAAGATGAGATGATTTGCTTGCAACGTGGTACTGTACTATATTAACCTTAAAGAAATTCAGGAGTCATCAGCATTATAACACTTATAAGGATTGCAAACATTTTAAAATAGAGAGAGAAGCATGGAAGGTTGTTGTATTGCAGAAATTAAAAGACAAAAAAGCAAAGGCAAAGACACTTCTTTCAAGTAGACCTGGAGATAACGTCACTGAAGCGGCTTTTCTAGTTGTATTTTATTGAATTTTCTCTTTATCTTTATAAAATGACCTTTCCCCCCCATCCTTGGTAGTATTCTGTCTTATAGTATATATCTGATACTATGTATTATTATAAAATAGCCACTCCACCCTTCCTCTTCTTAAATTTAGCCTAGTATCTTTTTCTGTCCATTTGCTTTATTTGCTTTAAGTATATCACAGTCTTAATGTGTTTTTACTTATTTTTATTTGGAGACAGAGTCTCACTATGTCACCCTTTGGTAGAGTGCTGTAGTGTCATAGCTCACAGCAACCTCAAACTCTTGGGCTTAAGCAATTCTCTTGTCTCAGCCTCCCAAGTAGCTGGGACTACAGGCATTCGCCACAATGCGTGGGTATTTTTTGGTTGCAGTTGTCATTGTTGTTAAAGGCCTGGTTCGAAACCGCCAGTCTCAGTGTATATAGCCAGTGCGGTAACCACTGTGCTACAGGTGCGGAGCCTCTTTTTTTTTTTTTTTAAGTCATTTATTGTAATTCTTCTTTTTTATTTTTTTGCTGTTTTTGGCTGGGGCTGGGTTTGAACCCGCCACCTCCGGCATATGGGACTGGCATCCTACCCTTTTGAGCCACAGGCACCGCCCCCTGGAGCCTCTTTAGGTTTCTTTTTGTTTGGAATTACCTTTTCCAGCCTGTCACTTTCAACCTGTTTGTGCTTGTGAATGTAAAGTAAATCTCTTGTAGGCAGCATATAGTTGGAATAGTTTTTTAATCTGTTCATTTTTTTAGTCCATTTTTCATTTAATATTCTGATAATGAAGAATTTATACAATTGTCCTGACTTTTTCCTAAGTCTCTTTTTTCTTTTTTGTTCTTCAGTTGTTCCCTTTTATTCCTTTTCCTCTTCTTTTTGTGTATATCTTTTTTTTTCTTTTTTTGAGACAGAGTCTCAAGCTATTGCCCTGGGTAGAGTGCTGTGGTATTACAGCTCACAGAAACCTCAAACTCCTGGGCTCAAGTGATTTCTCTTGCCTCAGCCTCCTACACCTGCCACAATGCCTGGCTTTTTTTTTGTTGTTGTTGCAGTTGTCATTGTTGTTGTTTTTTTTGAGACAGAGTCTCAAGCTGTCCCCTTGTGTAGAGTGCAATGGCATCACAGCTCACAGCAACCTCCAACTCCTTGGCTCAAGTGAGCCTGCCTCAGCCTCCCAAGCAGCTGGGACCATACGCGCCTACCACAATGCCTGGCTATTTTCTGGTTGCAGCCGTCATTGTTGTCTGGCAGGCCTGGGTTGGATTCTAACCCACCACCTTAGGTGCATGCAGCCGGTGCCCAGCCACTTGAGCCACAGGCGCCGAGCCAGTCATTGTTGTTTTAGCTGGCCCGGGCCAGATTCAAACCCGCCAGCCTTGGTATATGTGGCCGGTCTCCTGCCCATTGAGCTATGGGCGCCTCCCCTTTTGTGTATATCTGTCAGATATTTTCTTTGTGGTTTTCAGGAGGATTGCAGTCAACACCTTATGTTTGTTAATAACCTTGTTTGAATCAATACTGATTTAGCTTAGTATACAAAATCTTCGCTTCTATCATGCTATCCCTCTTCATGTTTTTCCCTCAGAATTTGTAGTTTTTATGTGTCCCTGTATATTGTATACCCATGAACATAGGTCTATAGTAAGTTTTTAAATTTGTCTTCTAAATCATGTAAGAAGGATTCACACTGTATGATATTTTTAAGTTTCTGAACAAAGGAAACCTATTATCTGAAAAGGAGAGGTATAAATTAAAAATACCATAATACTGGCTTCTGTTTTTACTTATATAGTTACCTTTCTGGAGTTATTTTTTTGTATGGCTTTGAGTTGCTGTCTAATGTCTTTTCATTTTTGCCTGTAGGAATTTTCTTATTTCTTATAGGGCAGGTCTACCTGCAACAAATTCTCTTGGCTTGGGTTTCTCTGGGAGTGTCTTACTTTTTTCATATTTGAAGGATAGTCTTGTTAGATACAGAGTTTTCAGATAATAGAAGTTTAAAAACATCACACTCCCTAATGATTATATTGATGAGAAATATGTTATCTTACTGAGTTTTCCATGTATGTGACAAATAGCTTCTTTTTTAATGTTTTCGAGATTTTCTCTTTTTTCTTAGCTTTAATGTTGATCATTATGTCAGTGTGGTTCCTTTTGTGTATTTTCCTGGTGATTAGCCTGTTAATTTTCAAAATTTTAGGCCATTATTTCAAGTCATCTCTCTACTCATTTTTTTGCTGCTTCTGTGTATATTTGTAAGCATAATTGTGTCCTTAAGATTTCTGCCTAGAAAATCAATGTCTTTTCTTCTGTAGGAACAGTTTCTGCTAATTTTTCCTATGAATATGCCTGCTTTTTGGGGGGATATGCTCCCTAACTTCCTCAAACTCATGGACATGTTTAATATTATAGTGTGGTAACTTTGGAAGTCAGATTCTCCTCTGTCCTAAGGGTTTAATTTTATTGCTTACTACGTGCAAAGCTGTTTATTATTATTATTATTTTTTTTCTTTTTGAGACAGAGCCTCAAGCTGTCCCCCTGGGTAGAGTGCCGTGGCATTACAGCTCACAGCAACCTCCAACTCCTGGGCTCAAGCGAGTCTCTTGCCTCTGCCTCCCAAGTAGCTGGGACCACAGGCGCCCGCCACAACCCCTGGTTATTTTTTGGTTGCAGCCATCATTGTTGTTTGGCGGGTCCAGGCTGGGGATTCAAACCCGCCACCTTAGGTGTACGTGGCTGGCGCCTTAGCCGGTTGAGCTATAGGTGCCGAGCCTATTGCTTAATATTTTGATGCAGCAATCATCTGATTTCTTTTCTGAATGTATTTATCTTCATTCATTCTTTACAAGTTTTTTGTTCCTTGTCCTTATCTTAAAAATTGTTATTGTTATTAAATTTTAAGCCTTTTTTATTTTGTGAAGGTAAAAAGTGGAAATGTAATAAACACATGTATATGTAAAAAAAAAAAAAAAGCTTTGTCTTCAATGTCAGAAATCCTTTCTTCTGCCTGCTCCATTCTGTTACTGAGAGATTCTACTGTATTTCTCAGATCTTTGAGGGTTGCAAGTTCTTGTCTCAATGTGTCACAATCTTGGGTGATTTTGTCTTTGAATTCATTGAATTCTTGAGAAAACTTTTGAAATGCTCCTTGAATTTCTAATTCCAACTTTACTTTTATTCTATTAATCTTATTTGCAATCCAAACTCCGAATTCAATTTCTGACATCTCATCCATTTGTTTATGAATGGAATCTTCAGGGGTGTGTGCCATGTCGTTCTTTGGGGGAGTTGATCTACTCTGGTTATTCATGTTACTGGAGTTTTTCTGCTGATTCCACCCCATGATTATTTTATACTGTTTGGCTAGATGAGCAGAAGATGAAGTTGGGTTTGGGAGCTCTTGGAGTACGGATTAACCAGCCCTTTGCCCAAGACCTGGGACAGGTCTCTGTACCTTTTCCCTTAAAGCTTTGCCAAGGACCCATACAATGCTATGGCCTGAGAAACTGGGGACCTGCTTGGTGTGGTGGGGCTAAGTGGCTCTGTCTTGTTTTCAGCTGGTCTCTGTCCTACCCTAGTGAATCAGTCACTCTGGGTTAAAGTCTCAGCTGTGGAGAAATACCAGCAATGAAGTCACCCTGCCCCCCCCACAGGCAACAACAGGAAAAGAAACCTTCCCACACCACACACCCAGGGTACCACTTTGGATAGTTCTTGGGTGACTGGCCTAGTTCAAGAGGTCGAAATCAATTGTCCCAGTCAGCACTGCTCTCGGGTGGGCGAATCCAAAATGTCTCCAGCAACTAGATAGCTGGGGTCTGCTGGCAGCTGAGTATGACTCACTCAAGTGCTCCGAAAAGTCAGAAGGACCAACCCAGCAAATGAATTAGTCTGGAAAGGCTAATGCCTCTTTCCCTACCTTACACCTCTGTCATACCCAGTCACTGGTAACCCTGCAGGGCTGTGACCTAGTTCCCTCCAATGAGCAGATGCACCAGGGGTTTGCACCTGCCTAAGTCACAGGGAGATCTATGTCTCCTCAGCCTGGCCACCACTCTCTGCCACTATCCAGCAGGGGCAGCTGAGGCCTGACAACCTCAGGTGCCTAATGGAAGCTGGGGCAGTTCACTCAGTTCCAGCCCCGCCCCTGATTAATGTTGCTGATACTTCTATTTTGGCAGAATTTGTATTTCTCCTGGCTATATTCCCCTGGGGACCAGGCACTGTTCGAGTTCACAGAAACTGAGACTCAGCCCCAGACTGTGCTGCTGCCCAGAGCTGGCATGTGTCTCCATTGCACTCTGTGTTGGGGTGGGCATGGTTAGACCTCACACTCAGTTCCCAGTTTCAGCCTCTCCCGGCCTGCTTTTGTCTCAGCTATGATCCTGAGGGCTGGGTGCTTCTTAGGGTCTTTAAAGCCGTCCTTCTGGCTCAGCCCCACCCTGGGAATATGCCATCTCTGTGAACACGTAGTCTAGTCTCTGTCCCTGCCCGCCCTGCCCCAGCACATACCACCTTAGGCAAATCCTTTACTCACAGGGCCTGTGTCTCTGTCCCAGATCTGTTTTACCAGTGGCTGCCCAGAGAGGCAGGCAGTGTCTCTCCAAAATATCCCCAGGGGGTGTGAGCCCTATTGTTCCCACCACTACTACTGCTCCTCTGTGCCACAGGACACCGACTCTCCCATATGGTTCCCTCAGTTCACCATCGTCTCCTTACTCCCATGCTGCAGAATCAGCACAGACCAGCAACAGCCCATGCCTTGTCCACACCTCTCAAGAAAATGCCCAAGAATCTGGACTCCATGGGGGACAGGCTTCCAGACTTTAGGGTGAGAGTGGAGTGCTGGGGAGTTTAAAATTGCGGGTAGAGAATATGTACAGTTTTATACAATTTTATGCCTGGTGGGAGAATGCCATGGCACACTAGTAAGTCCTCTCTAGGGAAGGAGTTCTGGGTTTTAGAGGGTCTCTCCCATGGGATTAACTAGGAGGAGATCTGAACTCTGCTCATTTGTATAGAGTATACTGCAAGCCATTCTCATAGGGAGGGGTTTCCCATAAGCTTGCCGATGGATTTTGTACCTATTGTCTGTTTCCTTGGGATCACAGCATGCCTCAGCAGGGTTGATGTGCATTCTTCAACCTCTCTTCGCACAGCTTCAAACCATCAGCTTACTTGCTAAACTTCTGTCCTTTAACTCTCCCTCGGGATGGAAGCCTTTGTGGAAAGTGGCTCCAGTCGGCCATCTTGCCTCTCCCTAATGATATTTTAATTGGGATTGTATTGAATCTATAGATTGCTTTGGGAAGTATAGACATTTCAACAATGTTACTTCTCCAGCCACAAGCACAGTATTTTCTTCCATTCATTAACATCTTCTGCTATTTCTTTTCTCAGGGTTTTATCATAATTCTCTTTGTAAAGATCCTTCATGTCCTTTGTTAGGTATATTCCTGGGTATTTCATTTTCTTTGAAGCTATTGTGAAGGGAATTGTGTCTCTGATTAGCTTCTCATCCTATTGTTGGCATATACAAAAGCTACTGATTTGTGGATATTGATTTTGTACTGATATGTTACTATTTCTTGATAACTTCCAGGAATCTTGCAGTTGAGTCTTTGGGGTTCTCTAAGTGTAAGATCATGTCATAGGCAAAGAGGGAGTTTGACCTCCTCTGTCCCCACTTGGATGACCTTTATATCCTTCTGTTACCCGATTGCATTGGCTAGAACAGAGGTCCTCAAACTTTGTAAACAGGGGGCCAGTTCACTGTCCCTCAGACCTTTGGAGGGCCAGACTGCAGGCCCCAGGACAAGTTGGCTGCTAAGCAGGACAGGCAGCAGTGACAAAAACACCCAGCAGGCTGGATAAATGTCCTAGGCGGACCGCATGTGGACTGCTGGCCATAGTCTGAGGACGCCTGGGCTAGAATTTCCAGGACTGTATTGAATAGTAATAGCAACAGAGGACAACCTTGTCTGGTTCCAGTTCTAAGTGGAAAAGCTTTCACTTTTACTCCATTGAGTATGATACTAGCTATGAGGTTTTGTTTCAGAAAATGTGCCACCTGTGCCTATTAAGTGTTCTTGTTAGGAAAAGATGGGTTTTTTTGTTTGTTTTTTGGACAGAGTCTCAAGCTGTCACCCTGGGTAGAATGCCATGGAATTATAGCTCATAACAACCTCCAACTCGGGCTCAAGCAATCCTCTTCCTCAGTTTTTCTGTTTTTAGTAGAGATGGGGTCTTGAATTTGTGAGCTCAAGCAATCCACCTGCCTTGGCCTCTCAGAGTGCTAGGATTACAGGCATGAGCCACCTCGCCTGGCCTAAAGATGCTGAATTTAATCAAATACTTTTTCTACATCTATTAAGAGGATCACATGGTCTTTGCTTTTGCTTCTATTGACATGGTGAATTACATTTATAGATCTGTGTATGTTAAACCAGACTTGCATCCCTGGGATGAAGCCTACTTCATTGTAATGTATAATTTTTTTAATGTGTAACTGTAATCTATTGGCTAAGATTTTATGGAGAATTTTTGCATCTATATTCATTAATGAAATTGGTCTCAAATTCTTTTTACTTGGGTCTTCTCCTGGTTTTGGTATCAGGGTGATGTCTGCATTGTACAATGTGTTGGGGAAGATCCCTTTCCTTCTCAATTTTTGGAACAATTTCTGCAGTATGGTTATAAGCTCTTCTTTGAAGGTTTGACAGAATTCTGGTGTGAAGCCATCTGGTCCAGGGCATTTTTTTTTTTTATTGAAAGTTTTTTATTGTTTCTTCCATCTCAGTGCTTGAAACTAGTCTGTTCAGGAGATCTATTTCTTCTTGGTTAAGTCTAGGATGTGATTCTGTGTATTTATCCATTTCCTTCACATTGCCAAATTCCTGAGCATGGAATTTCTTGTAGTATTCAGAGCTAATCTGTTATATTTCTGAGACATCTGTTATTTCCTCTTTGTCATTTCTGATTGAGGTTATTAGAGATTTTACTTTTCTGTTTCTAGTTAATCTGGCCAAAGGTTTATCAATTTCCTTTATTTTTTCAAAGAACCAACTTTTTGTTTCATTAATTTTCTGAATGATTCTTTTGTTTTCAATTTCAAATTAATCTGATTTAATTCTGGTTATTTCTTTTCTTCTGCTGGGTTTGGGATTAGATTGTTCTTTTCCCATTTTCTTAAGACTTTTCATTAGTTTGTTGATGTGCTTTCTGTTTTTTGGATGCTGGCATTGCATTGACTAGAACGTCCAGCACTGCGTTGAATACTAATGGCAACAGAGGGTAACCTTGTCTGGTTCCAGTTCTAAGTGGAAAATCTTAGAACTAATATGATAAATTAATGTGATACATTTCCCTCTTAGGACTGCTTTTGCAGTGTCCCACAGGTTTTGGTAGCTTGCATCACTGTTGTTTATGTTGTATTTCTTATACTGTTTTTAAGTAACTCAGAATGCTTAGGTTGGGTAAGAAAACACTCCCTCAGTTCATGAGATCTAGCCAGCTCATTACTATACCAGATATTAGAACCTTAAGAAAAGGCTCATCTGGCTTGGTGCCTATAGTTTGGCAGCTAGCGTGCCAGCCATATACACCAGAGCTGGTGGCTTCAAATCCAGCCTGGACCTGCCAAACAACAACTGCAACCAAAAAATAGCCAGGCATTGTGGCAGGTGGCCTGTAGTCCCAACTACTTGGGAGGCAGAGGCAAGAGAATGCCTTAAGCCCCAAAATTTAAGGTTGCTGTGAGCTGTGACACCACAGCACTCTACCCAGGGCAACAGATTGAAACTCTGTCTCAAAAACCTATGAGAATTTCTATAAGGTACATTTAAATTTGGAGATTTTGTCCAGCTGCCCAATCAAGAGTGTATCGTGCGCAGGGGCTCACGCCTATAATCCTAGAACTCTGGGAGGCCGAGGCAGGTGGATCACTTGAGCTCACAGGTTGGAAACCAGTCTGAGCAAGTGCAAGATCCCATCTCTAAAAAAATAGCCAGGCATTGTGGTAGGCACCTGTAGTCCCAGCTACTAGGGAGGCCAAGACAAGAGAATCACTTGAGCCCAAGAGTTTGAGGTTGCTGTGAGCTATGACACCATAGCACTGTATCAGGGGCAACTAAAAAAAAAAAAAGAAAGAAAGAAAGATTATACCATGCAAAGAAATCAATTTAAATTCATGTCTTTATTTGGTTCTACTTATTTCCAAACTATATAGATATTAGTTACCTAAGCACATTCAAGAGAAATAAATTTATCTTTAGGAGGTTTACTAAAGTACTGATAACTAATCAGTGTCCTCTAGATACTCTTATTTTGATAACAACTCACAAGATTAACTTCTAGAAAACTCAGCCTAATACAATAAAATTCATAATTAGATAATATAATCTTTCCTACCTTTGAAGCAAAAGTATAAATTCATATCTGTTGGTAAGACTTGTATAAATGCTTATGTATTAAAATTGCTACAGCCTATAAGATAACCAAACACATATGATACACTCCCTTTAGAATACACAATGAGTCACACATTATTCTTTTTATTTTTATTTTATTTATTTATTTTTTATTGAATGATAACTATATACATTAATGCACTTCTGGGGTACAGTGTGGGGTTTTCACATGCATTCTGAAATACTTCCATAAAATTGGTAAACACAGCCTTCATGTCATTTTCTCAGTTACTGCTTTAAAACGTTCAAGAACAGTAGACTTCTAATGACATTCCTTTGTCATCTGTTTCATCCTTATGCTCAGTTAAAATTGCTCCTAAAGTTAAAGTTTTGAATATTTTCCTAGAGGTATACCCCTTCCCTTCACTTTTCAGTAGTCAGAATACTTACAAATATTATTTCACATTCACTAGTTGTGCTTTTGGAAATGAAGCTCAATAACAGCACCACTATTCTGCCTTCATAATTATCTTCCTGCCCTAGTTCCTGATCAGGTGCACCATTTTTTTTTTTTAATTCTAAGAGACAGAGTTTTACTTTATCACCCTCAGTATAGTGCTGTGGCATCACAGCTCATAGCAACCTCCAACTCCTGGGCTTAAGTGATTCTCTTGCCTCAGCCTCCTGAGTAGCTGGGAATACAGGCGCCCGCCACAACACAGGCTATTTTTGTTGTTGTTGCAGTTTGGCCGGGGCTGAGTTCGAACCTGCCAGCCTTGGTATATGGGGCTGGCACCCTACCCACTGAATCTGGTTTTTTTTGTTTGTTTGTTTGTTTGTTTGTTTTTAAGAGATGGACTCTTGCTCTATCTCCTAGGCTGGAGTGCAGTGACATACTCGTTGCTCACTGCAGCCTCCAACTCCTGCCTGAATGATCCTTCCACTTCAGGCTTTTGAAGTGCAAGGACTGTGGGCGTGAGCGACTCTTGGTAGAGTGCTGTGGTGTCACAGCTCATGGCAATCTCAAACTCTTGGGCTTAAGTGATTCTCTTGCCTCAGCCTCCCAAGTAGCTGGGACTATAGGTGCCTGCCACAACGCTCAGCTATATTTTTTGTTGTATTTGTCATTGTTTGGTGGGCCCAGGCTGGATTTGAACCTGCCAGCTCTGGCACCCTAGCTGCTGAGCTACAGGCACCAAGCCCAGATACACCTTGCATATCTAAAATATATATATATTTTGAGACAGAGCCTCAAACTATCACCCTGGGTAGAGTGCTATGGCATCACAGCTCACAGCAACCTCCAACTCATGGGCTCAAGCAATTCTCCTGCTTCTGCCTCCCTAGTAGCTGGGATTACAGGCACCCACCACAACGCTTGGCTGTTTTTTGGTTGTAGCCATCATTGTTGTTTGGCAGGCCTGGGCTGGATTCAATCCCGCCAATTCAGGTGTATGTGGCTGGCGCCTTAGCCGCTTGAGCTACAGGCACCCAGCTTAAATATATTTGTGTGAGACTCTGAGGACAAAAATAAAATTATGTTCATGGGCCTGGCCAGGTGGCTCACTCCTGTAATATAGCATTCTGGAAGGCAGAGGCAGGTGGATCCCTTGAGCTTAGGAGTTCGAGACCAGCCTGAGTGAGACCCCATCTCTCTCTTTTTTCTTTTTTTCTTAGAGACAGAGTCTTACTTTGTCACCCTTAGTAGAGTGCTGTGCTGTCACAGCTCACAGCAACCTCTAGCTCTTGGGCTTAGGTGATTCTTTTGCCTCAGCCTCCCTACTAGCTGGGACTACAGGTGCCTGCCACAATGCCCAGCTATTTTTTTGTTGGGTTCGAACCCATCACCCTTGGTATATGGGGTTGGCACCGTACTCACTGAGCCACAGGTGCCGTCCAGAGACCCCGTCTCTAAAAATATATGTATGTGTGTGTGTATATATATATATATTTATTAATACAATACTATTAAATTCAATTCCAAAGCCCAAATATCAAGACCTATTCATGTTTAACTCTTGATCTTTGTGGGTGTGTGCTCACAAGTATTCACATACTTGATGGTAATGTGATCATGGAAAAATAGGAGTGCAAAATTTTGGTCATTGAGAAATGAGATGAAATTGAGAAATTTGCTAAACTGATGGGGCTAAAAGATGGACATACTGGCTTGGCGCCTATAGCTCAAGCAGCTAAGGTGCTAGCCACATACATCAGAGCTGGCGGGTTTGAATCAGCCTAGGCCTGCCAAACAACAATGACAACTACAACCAAAATATAGCCCAGCATTGTGGTGGGCGCCTGTAGTCCCAGCTACTTGGGAGGCTGAGGCAAGAAAATTGCTGAAGCCTAGGAGCTGTGATGCCACGGCACTCTACCCAGGGCGACAGCTTGAGGCTCTGTCTCAAAAAAGAAAAAAAAGATGCAAATACTTTACTGATGAAATATCAGCAATCTTATATTCAACACATGTCAGACACTGCTGTACTCAGGACCCACTCACATTCACTGGAGCTAAGATAATCGGAGATGTAGGCACTATCATCTTCATTTCCCACAGCAGGAAATTGAAGCCCTGTATTGTTAAATATCTTAAGGGAGATCTGTGGAGGTTATCTAATCCATTCTCAGTTTCAACTCTCACCTATTGCCTAATAATAGTCTATTTCTTATCCTAGACCTCTGTCCTGAGAAAGCCAAACTTTTCTGTAAAATTGCCTGTTTGTCAACGTCACAAGTTGGCTGTCTCACAGACCCAACTTCCCTGAAACCTGAACCACCACCAAGCTCACTCTTCTTTCGCCATTTCCTGCCTCTAGTGACGGCACTGGAGTCTACCTCATAGTGCCAGCCAGGAATCTGGAAGCCTAGAGTCAGTGCACAGACAGGCACATGATAAATGCCCAACAAGTATTTGTCATGTGAGCAGTTTAATGAGCCGTCCAGTGAGTGGGGGTGGTCATCCTGGACTCTTCCCTCACCCTTAACCGGAAGATTAATTGATCATAAAATCCTGCTGTTTTCAACATCATAAATCTCTCTCAAATCCTTTCCCCCTTTTAAATCCCCACCTTGCCTCCCTTGCTGGATTGTGTCAAGGCTAAAATGAGATTAATATATATAAAAGTGTTTTGCAAAGAATAAACCTCTGGGAAAAAAAGAAAGGCTAAATCCCTCTGGAATCTGTTACTAAACTTACCAGTACTGGTTTGCCAATTCCTTTTAAGCTATGATTTTTTTTTTTGGTCCTCCTGACCTTGTTGCTTTCTCTGCCGTGGCTTCTAGAGGCTCATCACTCAGCTTGTATGAAAATACCGCTGGTCGCTACATACGCACTGGCTTAGCAGTTCACTTATATTTCCTTTTATGTTGCTTGCTGCTGGTTATTTCTCAGAGTAAAATCTAGCTCCTGAGAAGGCTTTGAAGCGCCCCAGGAAAAGGAGTTGTTACAAGGCTTTTGTAGCTTCCACAGCATCTCACGCAACCCTAGGCATATAGTAAGCGCTTAACGAATGCTTATTGATTGAGAGATCAATTCTCCTTCATCCCTCCTTAACCACTCCTCTCCCTCCTCACTATCCTGACTTTCAGGATTCCATTTCATATTCTTCAAACTGCATTGTTTGTATCAGGAACATTTCTTCCTAAGATATTTGAGAAAAGAAGTGTAGATTAGCTGACATATACAAACTTCTAAAAAGTTCCTATCCGTCAGTCCCAGATTACTTGCCCCAAACACTGATTTCATCAAGGTGTCCCACGGCCCCAAAACCTATTTCTCCAGGAATTTGCTGGTAATCAGGGAATTACCCAGCTGGGTAGGGAGGGAGTTGCCCAGCTGGAGTACATTGGTGTCATCACAGCTCAAACTCCACTCAAATTCCTGGGCCTACCTGATCCTCCAGTGTCAGCTTCTTGAGTAGGTGGGACTACTGGTATGTGCCACCACACCTGGTTAATTTTTTCTTTGGGGGGGGAATCCTTTTGTAGAGACAGGTCTTGCTCAGGCTAGTCTCAAACTCCTAACTTCCAGTGATCCTCTCATTTTGGCTTTCCAAAGTGCCAGCGTTACAGATGTAAGCCACCAAGCCCAGCCATCATTCTTTAAAGTGTACTAAGCGGGCCCAGTGCCTATAGCTCAGCGGCTAGGGCGCCAGCCACATACATGGGGGCTGATGGGTTCAAACCAAGCCTGGGCCTGCCAAACAACAATGACAACTACAACAAAAAAATAGCTGGGCATTATGGCAGTTGCCTGTAGTCCCAGCTACTTGGGAGACTGAGGCAAGAGAATTGCTTAAGCCCAAGAGTTAGAGGTTGCTGTGAGCTGTGATGCCACAGTACTTTACCAAGGCAACAAAGTGAGACTTTGCCTCAGGAAAAAAAAATGTACTAAGTGAACAAGAGTGGAAGAGCCAAACCCTGATAGATTATTTATCACACTGAAATAATAGTTTTACATATATTGTGCTTATAAATGTACATCTAAAACCAAATATAATGGTAATTAAAATATGTGGAACACTGCCAATAGCAATTTCAGAACTGAAGAAAAATAGGCCATTGATGTTTTTCTCTTTGTTATCCATTACATCATATCAGACACCAAGTCTTGTTGCTTCTCTCTGTGAAATATGGCATTTCCTTTGGGGACTGCATCACCTCCACAGAGCCAGCCTCGAGTGTCCCGTCCATCTCCATTGCCTTCACTTTTTAATTTTTTTTTTTTTTGAGGTGGAGTCTCACTTTGTTACCCTTGGTAGAGTGCTGTGTCGTCACAGCTCACAGCAACCTCAAACTCTTGGGTTTAAGTGATTCTCTTGCCTCAACCTTCCAAGTAGCTGGGACTACAGGTGCCCACCACAGTACCCGGCTATTTTTTTGTTGTTGCAGTTGTCATTGTTGTTTAGCTGGCCCAGGCTGGATTTGAACCCACCACCCTGGGTGTATGTGGCTGGAGCCCTACCCACTGAACTATGGGCACTGCCTGCCTTGAGTCTCACTTTGTTGCCCTCAGTAGAGTACTGTGGTGTCACAGCTCACAGCAACCTCCAGCTCTTAGACTTAGGTGATTCTTAGGCCTCAGCCTCCTGAGTAACTGGGACTACAGGCACCTGCCACCACTACAACATCCAGCTATTTTTTTTTGTTGCAGTTTGGCCGGGGCCGGGTTTGAACCCCCCACCCTCAGTATATGGGGGCAGCACCCTACCCACTGAGCCACAGGCGCCGCCCTGCCTTGCCTTCTTAACTGAGCTTTTGGTCTTTATGCAGTTTACTCACAGCCCCAGATTACTTGCCCCAAACAGATTTCATCAAGCTTTCCCACTGCCCCAAACCTATTTATCCAGGGGTTCCCTAGTATTTATTTATTTTTTTTTGCAGTTTTTGGCCAGGGCTGGGTTTGAACCCACCACCTCTGGCATATGGGGCCGGCGCCTTACTCCTTTGAGCCACAGGAGCCGCCCTGTTCCCTAGTATTTAGAAAACACGTTTTTAAGGAATTTTCAAATGAAGCCTACCTTCCTTGTCTAACTTCTCTGACACTTCTTTCCAGAGGTGACTGTGAACTGTCCTTTAAGAGGTAAACTTGGCTTGGCGCCTGTAGCTCAAGTGGCTAAGGCAACAGCCACATACACCTAAGGTGGCAGGTTTGAATCCAGCCCCGGCTGCCAAACAACAATGACAGCTGCAACCAAAAAATAGCTGGGCGTTGTGGAGGGCGCCTGTGGTCCCAGCTACTTGGGAGGCAGAGGCAGGAGACTCGCTTGAGCCCAGGAGTTGGAGGTTGCTGTGAGCTGTGATGCCACAGCACTCTACCCAGGGGAATAGCTTGAGGCTCTGTCTCAAGAAAAAAAAAAGAGCTAAACTTGTTACCTAGGATTTAACTAGGTAAATTTTACATCCACACACAATGATGTAATGAGCAGATTTAAATTAAGAGTTGCATACTCTGTAAATAAGTGGTTAAAGAGCCAGAGATAGCCTGAAACTCCAATCAAGACCTGGGCTCAATGGCTCACACCTGGCTGAGGCAGGAGGGAGGCTGAGGCAGGAAGATCACTTGAGCTCTAGAGTTGGAGACCAGCCTGATCTGATAGAGAGCGATCCCTGCCATGACACTCAGTTGATTTTTCTATTTTTAAAAGAGACGATGGTCATGCTCTTGCTCAGGCTGGTCTGGAACTCCTGGCCTCAAGCAATCCTTCTGACTCGGTTCCCCGAATGCTAGGCCAGGATTATAGATGTAGCTATTGTGCCTGACCTATTTATTTGTATTTTAGAGAGAGTTGCTCCATTGACCAGGTTGGAGTACAGAGGTGCAATCATAGCTCATCACAGCTTTGAACTCCTGGGCTGAAGGAGCTCTTCTGCCTTGGCCTTCCTAGGCCTACAGGCATGTGCCACCACATCTGGCTATCTATCTCCTCATTTGTAAACTGGGGAAACTGAGATGTGTCTTGTGCTTTTTTTTTTTTTTTTTTAGAGACAGAGACTCACATTGTCACCCTGGATAGGGTACACAGCTCACAGCAACCTCCAGCTCTTGGGCTTAGGTGATTCTCTTGCCTCAGCCTCCCAAGTAGTTGGGACTTCAGGCACCCCCCGACAACAACCGGCTATTTTTTTGTTGCAGTTTGGCTGGGGCTGGATTTGAACCCACCACCCTCGGTATATGGGGCCAGTGCCCTACTCACTGAGCCACAGGCACTGCCCTGTGTCTTATGCTTTGTAGTCAGCAGAATTCTAAGATGACCCTCAGTAACACCCTCCACCCCTATCCCTACAGAATCCCCTGCCCTTTGAACTTAGGTGGAATCAGTGAATATGCAGAGATTTGACCCTCATGATTAGTTTATGAGACAGCACAGCTGAACACTGACTACCAGAGATCACCCAGGTAGACCTGACCTAATCATTACATTAAATCATTAGAAGCAGAGAGTTTTCTGTGGCTGGAGGTATAACAGGAATCAGAGATTCAAAGCAGAAGGACTTGCCCTTGCTGGCTGGAAGGTAGAGGGGTGTTCAGGGAAAGGACCAGAAAGCAATGCCCTACTGACAATCAGCAAGAAAGTGAGACCTCAGTTATACAGCTTCAAGGAAGAGGGTTCTCACAGTATAACCTGAGTAAGCTTGGACTTGAATCTGAGCTCAGTGTGGAGACATCTTGATTTTAGCTTTGTGATCCCTTGAGCCTGGCTGTGCTAAGCAAAAACTTTTTTGGTGTGGGGGGCAGGATAGGGTCTCACTCTGTCCCCTGGGCTAGAGTGCAGTAGCCAGATTCATAGCTCTCTGCAGTGTCAAATCCTAGGCTCAAGCAATCCTCCTGCCTTAGCCTCCTGAGAAGCTGGGACTACAGGCATGAGCCACCATGTCTGGCTAATTTTTTTTTCTAATATTTTTTATAAATATCAGGTCTCACTACATTGCTCAAACTTCTAGCTCAGCTTCTGACTTGCAGAACTTTGCTAGTAAGTGGGTGTTGTTCGAAGCCTCTGTTTGTGATCATTTTCATCACGCAGCAACAGAAAACTAACATGTCCTTCTCAGCGCCTTCATAACTGAGCAAAACATAATTTAACATTGCATTCAATACATATTCACTGAGGAAACATTAGTAATTAAAATAGCTTTATCTTCCCACTAGTAAAGTCGTGAATGTCAACTGGCCTTCTCTGCTTATTATCAACATTAAAAAATTGTTTTAACAAGAATTTTAATTTGAACAGTATCTGTCATGCTTATTTTATATTTATTAAATTGCTAAAAGCACATTATTCTAGTCAGGATGTTTTCATAAAACATGAAAGGAGTTATTTAATGCAGAGATTCACCTAGGTCCTAGAAACATATTTCATATCATATCCCCAGGGGCTAAATTTTAGTTTCAGGACACCAAAACCAGTTAGTAGAATATTTTATAAACTAAGGCAATTATCAAAAGAATTTGGAGGTAAAATCTCTTTGCATAATTTACCATCACAAAGAAAGATTCTATATAACAAATGTATTTCCGTGTCAATGCAGAACATCCATAGAAACAATGCTTTGTTGGTCTGGGGTTTTTTTGGTTGGTTTTTTTTTTTGTTTGTTTGTTTTGTTTTTTTTGAGACAGAGCCTCAAGCTGTTTCCCTGGGTAGAGTGCTGTAACATCACCGCTCACAGCAACCTCCAACTCCTGGGTTCAAGCGATTCTCCTGCCTCCACTTCCCACATAGCCAGGACTACAGGCACCTGCCACAATGCCCAGCTATTTTTTGGTTGCAGCCGTCATTGTTTTTTTGCAGCCCAGGCTAAATTCGAACCCGCCAGCTCAGGTGTATGTGGCTGGTGCCTTAGCCACTTGAGCCACAGGCGCTGAGCCTTTATTATTTATTTTTTTTTTTTTTTTAAGACAGAGTCTCACTATGTTGCCTTGGCTAGAGTGTTATAGCATCACAGCTCACAGCAACTTCAAAGTCGTGGGCTTAAGTGATTCTCTTGCCTCAGCCTCCCAAGTAGCTGGGACTACAGGTGCCCGCCACGATGCCCAGCTATTTTCTGGTTGCAGCCGTCGTTGTTGTTTGACGGGCCTGGGCTAGATTTGAACCTGCCGGCTCAGGTGTATGTGGTGGCGCCTTAGCCACTTGAGCCACAGGCGCAGAGCCCACACCTTTTTTTTTTTGCATCCAAAATCTTTTAATAAAACAGTAGGTTGCAGTGTTAGTTTTTGTAGCCTTGGCTGGCCCAACGGCCTCTGGCACGCGAACTTTCAGCCCTTGGAATGGACACAGGGTTTGGTATGGCTGTGCGAGGTTCCTGGGGCCTCGCCGAAATGCCGGTACACCTCCCGGCCCTTGCAAGGACCAGAAAAAGCAGGACGGTGCCACGGCCCTTGGGGAGTCCAGGGCCAGCTGGTTGAAAGTGAGGATCTTGCCCCCAGCCTTGAGGATTCGGGTGCGGCCGGCTACTCCCGCGCAGAGCACACACCTTCAGTTTGGGCACTTCCCGAACCCGCACATCCTGTTACGGTCCCCACAACCACAGCGGTTTCGTTTTTCCGCCAGGAGGTTTCATCTTCCAGATCATCTGGGAAAGAGACAGTGGTGGCCGATTGGTGCCACTCGTAAACAACCTCTTTGGCACAACCTCTTTGGCACAACCTGGTTAAAGGTAGAGTTGGATCGTCTGGCCAGAAACCTGTACCGCTTGACCAACAGCCTTAGGTAAAGGTCCTGGCTCTTGGGCTCCTTGCGATAAACCTTTCAGGCCTTGTTGTGGCGAATATCGATTCCCACGATGGCGACACCCTCTCAACCAGGTCCGGAAAGAGAGAAACGAGTTGAAATGGGCGGGGAAAACCTACAGAGCGGGACGCTGTGGGCCCACACTTTTTAAGAAAAGATTTTTTAGTCAATATTAAGGAGGAGACTAGAAGAGTAAGACCAGAATTTCAGGCTAGGATTCTCTTTGTTTGTTTGTTTTTTGGAGACTGAGTGTCCCTCTGTCACCCTGGCTAAGTGCAGTGGCATCATCATAGCTCACTGCCACCTCAGACTCCTGGGCTCAAGCCATCCTCCTTGGACCAATCCCTTTGAGATTCTCACTCAATGGGTCTGGGCAAAACTTCCCGGTTGGTTTCGGATGCATGCATCTCCCAAAGCCTTTTTAGCACTAATGTTCTATACGTGGGATTTTGTTACACCTTCTCTCTGTTCTGGTTCTGCAACTTAAATCCCTTGTACTTTTCTCCGCAGGTATTTCCGTAAACAACAGAAAACCAGAATGCTGGGAGAATCAAAGTAGACGACAGAAACTTAGTTTTACGGTTCATCAGCAGAATTTACAGAAGAACGGTGGAACCTTAACTATAGATTTGCACTCGTGTTTGCTCTGACTTCCATCCAGTAACATGGAAAATCCAGAGTTGGCCAAGTTGACTGTTAGTGTAATTAGAGAAAGCATGGAAGTCTGCAACGCTCATATAATTTTTTACACCCTTCTTCCTTTTCCAGTTTCTCTTCATATTTATTTCATTGTCCTTGATTTTAGGACTCAATTTAGATCTGACATAAAGATGGTCAGGCAGAACAGTCAAGGGCATGAGCTTGTGGAGTCAGAAGGATTGAAGTCCTAGCTCTGCCCTGCAGTTGCTGAAGAACTCTGGGACAGTTATTTAATATTCATTACCTTCAAGGCCGGGCCAGTGGCTCACACCTGGAAGGCGGGTAGATTGCCTGAGCTGACAGGTTCGAGACCAGCCTGAGAAAGAAAGAGTGAGACCCTGTCTCTAAAACATTGCCAGGTGTTGTGGCAGGCTCCTGTAGTCCCAGCTACTTGGGAGGTTGAGGCAAGAGGATCACTTGAGCCCAGGAATTTGAGGTCGCTGTGAGGTATGACTCCATGGCACTCTACCAAGGGCGAAAAAGTGAGACTCTCTCTCTCTCTCTACATATATATAAATACCTTAACTTCAGTTTCCTCTTCTTGGTAATAGGAAACAGGACCTTCTAGATATCATTGTTTGCTGCCCACAAGAAAATGTACGAAAAGCACTTAGAAGGCTAGTCGATGTGGCTCATGCCTGTAAGCCAAAGCGAGTGAATCCCTTGAACTCAGGAGTTCGAGATCAGCCTGAGCAGGAGTGAGACCCTGTTTCTACTAAAAATAGAAAAACTAGCCAGGCATTGTGGTGGGTGACTGTCATCCCAGCTACTCTGGAGGTTGAGGCAAGATGATGGTTTGAACCCAGGAGTTTCAGGTTGCTGTAAGCTATGATAACACCATAGTACCAAGGGCTGCATAGGGAGACTTGGTCTCAACAATAACAAAAAAACAAAAACAAAAAAAGAAAAAGAAAAGCACTTAGCACGGTGCCTGGCACATAATGAGGGGTCAATAAATGGCTCTTACTACTGACATGAAAATTCTATGAAAGCCCTGTCAACTAACTTCAATGCCTGAGTAGTGAGAATTATGCTATAATAATTTTCAATAAAGCAGCTAGAGAATTCAACTTAGAAAACAGGTCCTGCCACTCTCAAGAACAATTTTATCAAACATGAGACCACTGATGAGGCAGCTATATATTATGCAACATTAAGAAAGGAAAAAACACTGCCAATTAAATTATGTTTCCTCATCGCGTATAATTTTTATCTTACGCTTTTTGAAACTGCTCTTCTAGATTTAGATTTTTGAAACATTTGATGCTCTTTTAGCATACATAAGAAGGAAACTCTAGGAAAAATAAATTGATTTGAAATATTCTTATGCTGTCTTTACATTCAGAATCCCAGCCTTCTGAATCACTTGTTTGACTCAGAGTCCATGTCACTGCCTATTCACTCACTGCCACCCTTTGCCACCAAGGGCATTGGGGAAGCAGAATTTCTTAAGAGAATCCACCAGGACTAAAGGCTCTTGGGGCTGAGCTCTTTGTTTGCCTATTTTTGATTCCTGCTTCTAGATTATTGCCAAGCATGTGATGATTTATCATTCTTCTGCCCCGAATTAAAAGAGTGCTTCAGTCTTCTTTCTGGGATTTTATTCCAGGCAACTGACACCCATTTTCCAAGTTCGTATACAGATTCTTTTGGTGTTCATGAGCACGTCGGCAGTGACAAGTGTGGCCTGACCAATAGATGAGGAGACATCTTTGATTATAAGATGCATCTTGAATTTTGAAGATGTTAGTAAGAAGTTAACCACGTCCTGAATTGATCCTTTCTGGAGTTTAGTTTCATTTGATCATCTGCAGAAAACACTGGGATATTGTTAATGGCCTTTGCATTGCACTTATTTTTTTCCCATAATGGTTTCATTGATGTAAAATTTACACACCACACAATCTACCCATTTAAAGTGCACTCAATGGGTTTTAGTCTGTTCACAAAGTAGCTCACACCAAAAAGAAATGGTGGCCCCCACTAGCAGTTAGTGCCCATTCTTCCCCCAACTCCTGGTCACTGGCAATCATTAATCTACTTTTTCCCAATATGGGTTTGTGTATTCTGTATATTTTATATAAATGGAATCAAAATATGTGGCCTTTTTTTGGGGGGGGGACAGAGTCTGATGCTGTCACCCTGGCTAGAGTGCTATGGCGTCACAGCTCACAGCAACCTCAAATTCTTGGGCTTAAGCTATTCTCTTGCCTCAGTCTTCCAAGTAGCTGGGATTACAGGCACCTGCCACAACGCCGAGCTATTTTTTGGTTGTAGTTGTCATTGTTCTTTGGCGGGCCCAGGCTGGATTTGAACCCACCAGTTACAGTGTATGTGGCTGGCACCTTAGTGGCTTGAGCTACAGGCACCGAACTTCCACTTTTTGATTGTTATGAATGATGCTGCTGAAAGCATTCATGTACGAGTTTTTTTCTTTTTCTTCTTTTTCTTTTTTTTGAGACAGAGTCTCACTATGTCGTGCTGGGTAGACATGGCGTACCAGCTCACAGCAACCTCAAACTCTTGGTTTAAGCAATTCTTTTGCCTCAGCCTCTCAAGTACCTGGGATTATAGGCACCTGCTACAATGCCTGGCTATTTTTTGTTGCCGTTGTCATTATTGTTTAGTAGGCCTGGGCCAGGTTCTAACCTGCCAGTTTCAGTGTATATAGCTGGTGCTGTAACCACTGTGCTATGGGTGCTGAGCCCATGTACAAGTTTTTGTGAAGGCACATGGTTTCATTTCTCTTGGGTATGTACCTAGAAGTAGAACCACTGGATCATAGGGTAACTCTATATTTAACCATTAGTGGAACTCCCCACTGTGTCCCAAAGCAGGTCACATTATTTACAATCCTATAAGCATTTTATGAGGATTCCAAGTTCTCCACATCCTTGTCTGATACTTGTTGATATAAATATATGTATAGATATGTATCTATACATATATATATTTGAGACAGAGTCTCAGGTTGTCATTATTGTGTTTTCTTATCTGAGACAGAGCCAGGTTACGGGGTGTGAACTTTCACCTGCATTTTCTGATCTTTTTGATCAAAGCCAGCCTACGGGGTATGAACTTTGACCTGCATTTTCCCCTTTGGTCCTCACATCTTTCGATGTTCTTTACCCACAGTGGAGGAAGCAAACATTGGCTGGGTTTGGTGGCCCATGCCTATAATCCTAGCACTCTGGGAGGCTGAGGCAAGTGGATTGCCTGAGCTCAGGAGTTCAAGACAAGCTTGAGATCTTGTCTCTAAAAATATCTGGGTGTTGTGGTAAGCAACTCTACTCCCAGCTACTGGGGAGACCGAGGCAAGAAAATCTCTTGAGCCCAAGAGTTTGAGGTCACTGTGAGCTATGACACCACGGCACTCTACCCGGGGTGACAGAGTGAGACTCTGTCTTTAAAAAAAAAGAAAAGAAGGATCGGTGCCTGTGGCCCAAGTGGCAAGAGTGCCAGCCACAAACATATGAGCTGGAGGGTTCAAATACAGCTCGGGTCTGCCAAACAATAAGGACAACTGCAAACAAACAAAAAATAGCCAGGCATTTGTGGCGGGCAACTGTAGTCCCAGCTACTTGGAGGCTGAGGCAAGAGAATTGCTTAAGCCCACAAATCTAAGGTGGCTGTGAGCTGTGATGCCACAGTACTCTACCCAGGGTGACACAGTGAGACTCTGTCTCTTAAAAAAAAGAAATAAAAGCAAGCAAACATTAAGACTAGCTCACAAGGGTACCAGTGAATCTTTCTGAGTAGAATATGAATGTTTTAACACAATAACTAAGAAAATTACATGAAGGCTATGTTAACCAGTTTGATGGAAGTGTTTCGGATTGTTTGTGAAAACCCCACACTGTACCCCAGAGTTACTATTCAATTAAAAAAAAACTGCCGGAAATCCTTCCATGTGTTACAACATGGATTTATTTTGAGTACGTTATGCCAAGTGAAAAGCCACAGAAAAGTAAGTACTAAATGACTCTATCTTTGTAGATTATCTATAGTAAGTCTAACTCTTACGATCAGAAAGTATAACAATAATTTTCAGAGAACAGAGGAGAAAAGGGGGGAATCATTGTTCAATGAGCATAGAGTTTCAGCTTTGAAAGATTAAAAAATTCCAGAGATCTGTTGAATAACAGATTTCATGTACTTAACATATCATGTGGTACATCTAGAAATGGTTGAATAAATTAGTAGCTTGTATGATTTTTTTATACCACAGTAAAAAAGTCATTCTTGATAAAGATTAACTGTGATTTCTCATCTTAAACTATGGAGAATAGGAGGAAATGGGATGAAATTTTTAAAAGTGCTGTAAAAAATGTCAACCAAGAAGTCTATGTATAAAAAACAATCTTTCAAAAATGAAGAAATTAACATGTTTCTAGATAAACAAAACTGAGAAAGTTAACTGCATGTAAACCTACCCTACAAGAAGTTCTCAAAGACCAGCTTCAGACTGAAATAAAAGGATTCTATGTAGTAACTTGAGGCCAATGAAGAAATGAAAAATGCTAGTAAAGGTAACTGCAAAGATAAATATAAGTATTATTTACTTTAGATTATAACTAAAATTGGCATTATTTTTATCTTTGGCTTTAACCAAAGCCTAAAACAATTGTTATAGGTCTAAGTTAATTGATACAAAAGACATAAAGATATAACTTGTCACAATAAAAATACAATTTAGCAATAGAAAGGTATGAGATAAGTTTTTTGTAATTTTGAAATTATATTTGTATTAATTCAAATTATATTGCTATAAATTTAAGATATTATAATCAATAGGCAAGAACCAAGAAAATAGCAAAAAAAAAATTGCAAAAAATAAAACTATAGGGGAACAAAAATGTTATACGAGACAGAATCATTTTAAACATAAGAGTAGGAAGTAATGGGGTGGTGCCTATGGCTCAAAGGAGTAGGGTACCGGCCCCATATCCAGAGGTGGTAGGTTCAAACCTGGCCCCAGCCAATAAGAAAAAAAAAAAAAAGAGTAGGAAATAATGAAGAAATTCAAAACCAAAAAATGGTATAAATTTTTTTGTACAAAGTTGCACAATAACAGTAGTAACTTCTGCCATATTAGTAACTTCAAATGTAAATAGATTAAACTGTCACATTAAAAGGCAGATATTGGCAGAATTGATTTTTTTAAATCCAGATATAAATTCTTTTATAATTAAGTTTACAAGGGACTCAATTTATATCCAAAGATGAAAGTGGATTAAAAGTCAAAGAATGAAAAAAGATATTCTATGTACCTTGTAATGAAAAGAGAGCTGTTACCAAGAGGTGGCCATAATAATGTCAAAGTACAAATATTTTACAAGAAGCAAAGGAGAACACTACATTAATAAAAGATTCAATATATCTAAAAGATTTACAGTTGCAAACATATGTACAAGAACAACCCCCAAAACATATATAGATAAAACAAACAGAATTGAAAGGAAAGACAGACAATTCAATAGTAACAGTTGGATACTTCAATACTGCACTTGTAATCATGAATAGAAAAAAGCTAGAAAGAGATAAATATGGAAAAAGAGAACTGAATCTTATAAACCATCTAAACCTAACAGACAGACATAAAACACTCAATATTCCACACAAGAGCAGTACAATAAGCATGGTTCTCAAGTGCACATAAAACATTTTCTGGGATAGACAATGTGCTATTATATCATATAAATATTTTTTAAATGGAAAGTAATGTGTCAGAAAGGATGTAAAGAAATTGATAACTGTGTGCATTACAGGTAGGGATGTAAAATGGTACAGATGCTATAGGAAATAATTCAAAAAGTTAGATACCCAATTACTGTATGACCCAGGATTTCTACTCCAGGGTATATCCTCCAGAAAATTCAAAATTGGTATACTAGCCAAGGTTCTCACAAGAAACAGAACCAAGAAGATAAATACAGAAGTATATAAGAGGAGATTTATCATGGGAATTGGCGCATGCTATCATGGAGGCTAAATACTCCCACAATATGCTGTCTACCAGCAGGAGAACCAAACATGGTGGTGTAATTTGTGAGCCCAAAGGCCTAAGAATCAAGTGAGCCAATGGTACAAAGAGTTCAGAGGCCCCAAAACTGGAGTTCTTTTTTTATTATTTTTTCTTTTCCTTTTTTTAGAACTGGAGTTCTAATGTCTGAAAATGTGAGAAGATGGATGTTACACCTCCAGGAGAGAGAGTGACTTTGCCTTTTTTTGCTATGTAGGCCCTCAATGGATTAGATGTGACCATTACATTCGTGAGGGTACATCTTTCTTACTCATTCCATTAATTCATTCCAGAAACATCCTCACACACACAGCAAGAAATAATGTGTTGCCAGCTATTAGAACATCCCTTAACTCAGCTAAGTTTACATCTAAAATTAACCATCACAGCAGGTGTTCAAAGAAAATTGTGTACACCAATGCTTATACTAGAAGCATTCTTCACAATAGCTGAAAATTTGAAACTATCTAAATGTCCATCAACTGAGGAGGAGATAAACATAATGTGATATGTCCATACAATGCAATATTATTTCAATTTTTTTTTTTTTGAGACAGAGTCTTACTATTTTGCCCTGAGTAGAGTGCCATGGAGTCACAGTTCACAGCAACCTGAAACTCTTGGGCTTAAGCAATTCTCTTGCCTCAGCCTCCCAAGTAGCTGGGACTTCAGGTGTTATGTCAATATTATTTACCTATAAAAAGGAATTAAATAATGACACCTGCTATATCATGAAAACATCATACTAAGTGAAAGAAGACAGACCCCAAAAAGGCCTACATATGTAATACAATGTGAAATTTCCAGAGTAAGCCAATTCATAGAGGCAAAAAACATTGCTTAATGGATATGAAGTCTCCTTCGAGGGAGAAGAAAATGTCCTGGGACTACCTAGTGGTGATGTTTGCACAATGATGTGTAGGTACTAAATATCTCTGAATTGTAGATATTAAACAATTAAAATGGAGAATATTATATAAATTTTGCCACAAAAAAGTGTTTGCAATATTTTTAAAGTTAAATTTATATAATAAAATAGAAAATAAAATTTGAGTTCTGTAAAATATAATCTATTGTCATTTATGTCAAATTTAATATACCTTTTTAATCTAATATTTCTATATACCAATTTATATTAGACTAAATCTTATAAAAATTATCTCTAGATTTTCATTCTTTGACTAAAATGCCAAAAGCATTGAAAATTGTCTTTAAATAGAAACTTAATAAATAAAAAGAACAACAATTTGACATAGAGAAAAACCAAAATTGAAAAATAATCTATTTATAAAAGAACTATTTTAAAATTAAAAGGGAAAGAATCCATAGACTAACATCATTTTTGAGCCAAAATTGGTGAAAATAGTCAATAGTATTATTAGTATTATTGACTAGTATTTGCTATGGTCTAATTATAGTGGTTTTGTAGTTGTTACTTTTGTGTGTATACATGTGTTATTTTCCATATGAATTTTTTTGATGGTCCATCTCTAAACATTTGGAGAATGGTATAGCAAAGGAGAAAACTAAAAAGTAAATATTGACAACCATTGTTCCTAGTGATATTCACAGTACAGTACTCTCTCTGGCTGCACTGGAGCCACAGACACTCTTGAGATTCTTATAACACCTTGCTACAATTCTACCCCGGAAATTCACGATATCTTTCATTTATTTTCCATAAAAATTGAGCTCTAACTTTATTTTCTGCATTTGCCCTAAGGTTAAGGGTGTGCGAGTAGACTTGTTCCTTGTCACAATTCTAAATGCCCTTGAATGTATTTTGCTAAAGGAACAACCATTTCTCCCAAGATGAATTATGACCCGTTTAATACATGAAAGTGGCTGCCTCTAGTTGTTTTCTCAATGTATATTAAAGAGCAGTTTCTCCTTCTTTTCCATTATACAGGCAGATAACCTTACTGAAAACTTTTAAAATATTTTGCTTCGTTTCTAGCTAATCCTTGAGGAAGAATGATATACGTGTTTTGAAGAGGTTTTTGTGCTTGCCCTACAAGTTTTTCGATGAAATATTCTTAGTAGCTGTCAAATTTCCTAAACCACAAGATAAACATATTTTTTTTAAAAAGTTGATAAAAAATACATGCTCTGGAAGGAGAACACAACATAACAGAAAGGGTAATGAGTAATAAATAAGATACTAATATTGATATTGTGTGCCTCTAACACTATTACCGGAATTTCTTTCTTCAGTAAGTCCTTGGTCTTGGGAGTTCAAAGAATGAACCCCTGAACGATAGAGCAGTGGTAAGATAGGATTTATTAGCCAGAAAGGAATACATAAAGAGTAAAAAAGTAGCAGAATTCTACAGAGGGAAAGACCCAAGTGGAAAGTCTCCATGTGGGTCCTTTGTCTAGGGGTGTAAAGTCTTGAGAACTACATTTGGCCAGGACGTGGTGTTAATAAGTGTACCGACAAATGAATAATGTAGCCCCTCCAGCTCAGGGGAAAAGGTCAGGGCATTCCCTTCATCAAATTGCCCTGGGCTGGAAAAATGGGGTCCCTCGTCCAGCCTTGAATGGGAGAATCCTGTGTCATCATCATTCCTGTTATGGAATGTTTGGTACTTGTCCCTGAGGCTGCCAAACAAAGAATGAGGACAAGTGACTAGAGGAATATGGAAAAGAAGTTTATTAGTTTGCCATCAAATGAAGAGGACAGCAAATTCATCTTAAAGAACCACTGTTCGTCTATAAAGAGAACTATGAAACTCTAAAGAAAGAAATAGCTGAAAATGTTAACAAATGGAAAAACACACCATGCTCATGGCTGGGAAGAATCAACATTGTTAAAATGTCCATACTACCCAAAGCAATCTACAGATTTAACG
>CAUYTI010077086.1:0-12418 GCA_963575145.1 Galago senegalensis | reverse complement strand
ATAAGAGAGTTTTCAGTCTTTTTTTCATAGCACATCTTCAAAATCCAGTGTACATTTTTCATCTACGGCACATCTCAGTTCGGATGCTAAATTTTCCTCAGAAATATTTGATCTGCATTTGAGAGTCTACCCAACTCACAGTTGCGTAGATCTGCAAATGTAGGTTCATGCAATGAGGTTGTTCCAAATGTACTTTAAACTTTCCCAGTAACTGAATCAGGTGTTAGTGTTCACATTGTTTTTTATTATCTCCCACATCGACATTTATTACATTAATATGATTCCAGCAAAATCAAGTAACAAGTTCAATAACTGAATTCACATTGGTAGGTTTCATTTTGATCCCTTAGCCAATTTGGAAAAAGCCATATTGATCAAAGGGATTAAAATTAAAAAGCACCTTTTCCTTGCCAGTGTTCACATTTAAATGAATTACAACTCGTTAAAATTTAAAGGCCAGTGTATTAACCACTCTTGCCACTATAGTGGATGGCAACCGCTGTACTGGCTGGCACAGATCTGGATTGATTTTAATCTTCTCCAAGCCCACTGCCTTCGCCCACCCACCTAGCAGGAAATGTCACAGCTACTTTGGGTTCCCTGCGCATCTGAAATCTTCACAGGGTGATCACTAACTACTCAGCTTAGATGGGGGATTCTCAGGCCATTGGTCTACAAGGCTCCTTTAACATTTGTTGAGATTTCCCCCACCTGTTGCTGTAGCAGGACTGGGCAACCAGCCAGCCTCCCATGTTGCACGTGATCAGGCTGTGTTCCCTGTGCCTCCCACATCCCACAACCTGGAGTGAGCTCCAACTCTCTCCCTCCCAAAGTCCCTCTCTCCACCCACCCCCCACTTCTGGAGGGGATCCCACAATTGCACAACTCAGTCTGGCCTTTCTCTCCTGCAATGGAGCAGGAAAGGGAGCCACTCACGCCAGGTTGTGGGTGTTTCCTACTGAATGTCCCATCATCCATACTAAGGAAGGAAAGCACTTCTCCTTGTGTAATAGAATCTGCTCCAATTTACCTTTATGTTGTTAAAAAAAAAGGGTGGTGCCTCCCTTCCACCCTTGAGGTTTGCTCAAATCCAGCCTACCAGCAGTTCCTGACATCACCAGGTACAATTCAGGGGTTGGTTCCTAAAGGCCGCACTAGGAGATCCAGCAGATAGAGACCAGAACTCCCTTGGGCCTCAGAAGAGATGCCATTTGTAAGCTGATAGCCTCTGTTCCACTGTGTCCAGGAGATTTATGACTTCTTTTATTTTATTTTTTGACTTAGCTCAGCCTCCCGACCTAACACAGACCCATCCAGGCCTCCCCTGGCCCTGCCTAGCTCCTCATTCCCTATACCCCCACACTGGGCTCCCTGCTTCTACCAATAGATAGCTCCTGGGAACAGCTCCAATTCTGCCAAGCCCTGACTCCCTTCCCCTCTAGGCTATCCTGTGGTCTGTTCCATGCACCTCTCACACTTTTCCCTTCACTCATCATTTTGTCTCAGCTCAAATGTCACGTCTTAATTCAGAGTGTTTGCTTCCCTTTTTTTGCTTGTTTGTTTTTGTCTCATAGCATCCTCTGCACTTCTTTAGTACCCTTGGCACAATATATACATGACATGTTGTTTATGTGTTTATTTTTCTACCATCTGCTTCCCTCACTAGTGTGGGATCCCTGTGGCAGCAGGGCCCGTGAGAACTATTCACCACTGATATGTTGAATGGATGATGGGGGGGGCGGGGCAGAAAGAAAGAGATACAGAGACAGAAAGAGGAAAAGATGAAGACCAATGGGGAGAGGAAAAGTGACAGCAATAATAATAGATTGCTATTATTTAATTAACATTTAAAATGTGTTAAATTAAATATAATCAGGCCAGGATTATACTTACTGTGGGTCTGCCTTTAAGGGGATGCAGTGACTGAGAGAAGAATCTCAGGGGCACCCCTGGGGTTTGGGCCCAAGCTCCTTGGTGAATAGGGTACCACTCATTGAGGGAAGGGGCCTGGGGGGGTGCGTTGGATGGATCAAGTGGGGGAAAGTGAAGCTCTATCTTTCTTTTCTCTTTTTTAAACGACTTCCAGAATTCTTAGTAATCTCTCCTTGCCATTTTATCTCTGCCTCTGTGCCTGTCTCTTTCTCTCTGTTCTGTGTCCTCCTATGTCCTCCTGTATATTTCTGTCTTTCTTTGCCTTTTGTCTTTCTGTCCCCATCTCTCTGTGTTCCTCTGTTTCTCTTCAGCTCCTTGTCTCTATCTCTCTCTGCCTCTTGTCTCTGTCTCTCTGTGACTTTCTCTTGGCCTCCATCTCTTCTCCTTGTCTTTCAGTGTTCTCTGGCTCCACCTCTTGTGTCTCTGTTCTTATGTTTCTGTCTGTCTCTGTCTCTGTGTTTCTCTCGTTATCTCTCTATGTGTTTCTGTGTCTCTGTATCTCTGTGTGTCTCTGTTCCTCTTTGTTTCTGTGTGTCTTCGTGTGTCATTTTGTGACTTCATTTCTCTGTCCTTGGGTCCCAGTCTTTTCGTTCGTCTGTCTCATTGTCTCTCCCTTCCCCCTGCCCTTCCACCACCCTGGCTTCTGACCCTTGGGGCCTGTCCCCACCTACCAGACCAGAAGGCATCCCACAGCATGATTCCCCTAACTCTGTCTTGGGCTTATGGCTCCCAGATAATTCTGGGTCACCTTGGCCTGATAAGATGGTACAGGCCAGGGGCGGGGCCACAGAATAGGGGTAGGCCACCTGCTACCCTTCCCTCCTCAGCCCCCAACCTTGTTCCCCAGTACTGCGGCTGCTCACCGTCTCTCACCACCCCAGCCTTAGTCAGATCGGGCTGCTATGAGACCTGAGCCCTCCCAGCGACACAGTCAACCCCCACCACACCCCCACCCTATCCTGGTGGTCACAGCTGCTCCTCCCAGCACCCTGTGTGCCCTTGGGAGCTGGATACAGACAGATAGACAAGTCGAGACAAAGCTAGAAGGCTAGACAGTGAGAAATGGAAGAGAAAGAGACACAAGGACACAGAAACTGTGACAAATAGGGAGACAGAACCCCATACAGATAGGAAAACAGACGGAAAGAGAGAGAAGAAAGAAGACAGAAAGAAGCAGAGATACAGGAGCGATGGACAGAGGGAGAGAAACACAGGTAGGGAGTGACAGAGATAGCCAAGGAGACCCAGAGGCAGGAGAGAGACAGGGAGACACCGAGCCATTCAGAGACATTCATGCTTCATCATCGTGATCTGCGGGTCCGCCCCTCACCCGCGCCGGCTCTGCGGTCTACACCCTCTGTTTAGGTGACCTCATCGCCTGACTCTAAACCCCAGCTCTACCCCAGAACTCCCCACTGTCTCTCACCTGTCCTGACCTTTGCCCTCTGCGATCCCACACCCCCACCTTCAGTCCTGCCGGCATCCCCTGCTCCAGCCGCCCACCACACACACCTCTGTTCCCGTCTCCCCAAAGGGCGCCACCCTTTGCAGCACGGGTGCTCAGACCAGGCCAGTCAGCCCGCACAGAGACCCCTGCGTCCTTCTCTCTGCGCCCCACCACGTGGTCTCTCGCCCAGGCTGGTACAGCCTCCCACCATGCGCTGCTGCCACCTCACCTGACCATCGTTCTCCAGGCTGATGTGCTTTAAAAGTGGAGATGAGGCCAGTCCCTCCCTCCTGGTTAAAATCCATCCCTCCTAAATAAAACCCAAAGTTCTTAATCCCGAGAGTTAAACCCTGGCACGGGTCTGTCCTCATCCTCTCCAGCTCTACTCTGGCCGCGGCAGCCTCCAGGCCCTGTCCCGCGCCACCAAGCCTCACTGACCCCTACCCTCCACCAAGCCCTGCAATGGCTCCCCTACCAGACGCGATCATCCGATCCTCCCGCTCTTCATTTGGTTCTCAGCTCAATGTCCCCGTCTCTGAGACTCCCCGACCACCACCTTATTGTCTGGTCCCCTGGTCCCGTTCCTTATCCTTCACTGTCCGTCCTCTCCGCTAGGACGCGAGCCCCAGGAGCGCGGGGACCGTGCATTTTAGTTCTGCAGCCCCAGCGCCTGCCGCCACCCCGGGAGCGCGGTTGCCCCTCGCAAAGCTAAGGCGCTTCGTGCTCACGCTCACCCAGAGCCAGCAGCGCGTGGGCCACCTAGCCCAGCCGCTTTCTGCTCGTTCTCTCTTTTAATTCACTTTGGGAATGAGAATGGTTACCCTGCTTTTACACATAGGAAGATGGAGGCTAACCGGGGTGTGGTCACTTGCCCAAATCCTAAAGGTAGTACATGAGGTGGGCTGGACTTGACCCTGGATAAATTGCTGGGGAAGCACAGAAACGGAGAGATGGAAGAGGGGAAAGAAGGGAGGGAGGAGGAGGAGGGTATTTAATGAGAGGGAGAGAACCAAGAAAGATGTGGCAGAGCAGTTCAGGCTTCAGGGTCTCAGCCCATCCCAGCTCCTGCTCCAGCCTCCTCTGGATACCCAGAGTCTTCCTGGTACCAAGGCACCCTGAGAGAGTTGAGCTGGCAGCACCTGAGCGATGGAATGTGTCCCTGGGGGGCAGGCCAGCCCAGGCTGACTATGCAGCTTATAAGCCCTGTGGGGGCCCCTGTAGGAGGCAGTAGGCGAGAGCTTCAGTTAGCAGCAGAATCCAGGAGCCCCGACGTGGCCAGGTAAGAGGCTCAATGGGCACCACTGAAAAGCCTGCAGTCTTTGTGACCTGGCTCTCCCTATAGCTAGCTATATGTTACTGTGATTCTCAGCCCTTGGACCTTTTCTGTTTTTCATCTCTCAAAACAGCTCTCTCACTGTCCTAGCTATGACAGGGAGATGTTACACTAGTTAGGAGTGTCCTTCCATTCTCTCTCTACATACATACCTGAGCATCTCTCTCTCTCCTCTCTCTCTCTGTCTCTCCATGTCTCTAGCTCTCAGCCTGTCTCTGGGTATATCTGCTTAATGTCAGTCTCTCTGAACTCCAAATCTCTCCCTGCCCTCTCCCCTTCCAGCTGTGCCTGTTCATAGATGGCTGGATGGCAAGGCACTGTATACCTTCCTTTCTCCCTAGTTCTCTCTCTCTCTTTTTCCCTCTCAGTCTCTAAATCTGTCTGTAGGTTTTGGATCTGGGGTGGAAGTGGGGGTGTGTTTACATGGTCTTGCCAGCCCAATAACATCCCAGGGAGTGAGGAAGGGGGCAGAGAGAGAGATGGGGAGACTTGGGCTGAAGACCCTCAGATTTGCCTGAGTCCCAGTTCTCATCTTCAGGTGCTGACATGGTGGCCACAGTGGAAAAACCGTGGGGCTTGTTCCTGGGGTATCTCATCCTTGGTGTCACAGGTATCTGAGTATGCATGTGTGACTGTGCTTGGGGGGACAGTATTTGTTAATGTTCAGGCATGACTCAGTGTCTTCCTTGTGACTCTAAAGTGGCTGTGAGACAGTAGCATGTGACCACTCCCCTGTGGCTGTACACGTGTAATTCCTCCAATCACGGTGAATTCGTGTGTGACAGTGTGACAGGATGTGTGGTTGTACCTCTGAGGGTCAGTGTGTGATTGGGTGAACGGCCCTGAAGTTTGTGCCTCTGGCTGCCCTGGGGAGGGACCAAAGGGTGGTGATGCAGGGGAGGCAGGGTAAACCGAGGGGCGACACGCGAGATCGTGCTTCCAAGGGAGCCGTGGACAGTCTGTCCCTACTTCCTGAGTCTTCAGTTCTCGGACTCCCGGGGCCCACGTCCCAGGACTATGTATGATGGCGTTTCTGTGAGGAGGACTAGTGGCTGGGCCTGACTGAGGGTGAACCTAGGCCAGGGAAGGCGTTCGGGACCTCCTCCCCGGAGCGTCTGGCTGTGTCTGCCTTTCCTTTCCTCCGCCTGTGTGAGAGGTTCACTTACGGTGGGGATTGTGCCTGGCACGCTGCTTGAGTGTGGTATAAGTCCCAAAGATGGGTCTGCCACTCAAAGCTGAACTCCACCTCCTGACCCAAGCGACCCTGCCTAGGGTCCTCTGATCTCGCTTCCACCCATAACTCCGCCCCCTGAGCCCTAACCCCTGTGAGCCCCGACTTCCCAAAGGAAGTCTAGTCCTCCCGGCCTTGACTGCCCTGACTACGCCCCTGCATAGTGACCCCACCCCCAGAAGCCCTATGCCCGCCCCCAGACGTAACCCCGCCCTAGAAGCCCTGACTCCGCCCCCAGGATCGCGCGCGTCGGACACCAGCAGCCAGATCGTAAACGGCGAGGATTGCAGCCCGCACTCGCAGCCCTGGCAGGCGGCACTGTTCATGGAAAACGAATTTTTCTGCGCGGGCGTCCTGGTGCATCCTCAGTGGGTGCTGTCAGCCGCACACTGTTTCCAGGAGTGAGTGAGAGGGTGGAGAGGGCAGGGCAGGACGTAGGCCTGGAGGCGGGACCTGGGTGTAACCCGACCTGAGGGGCGGGCCTAGTGTGAGGCTCACCTGAGGGTGTGCAGGTGTGAAGGCACTGGGCACAGGAAGGACCTGAGCCTGGTTGGTGGCGTCCAGAGAGAAAGGGAGGTGGGAATTGCCCTGAGTGGAAAGCCCAGCTCAGCTGCTGAGTCCCTAGCGAGCTAAGGCAAGTTCTTGTCCCTGGATTGTTTTGAATATTTGGGATCATGGTTAAATTAGCGAGGAGGACGGGGTCAGGGTAGGGAACCCGGCCATCCCCGTTGTGATAGAGGATGAAAACGGAGATAACAATACAGCTGCCACAAAACTTACCCACCCTCCGTGGTCCTCAGCTCCTATACCATTGGGCTGGGCCTGCACAACCTAGAGGCCAGACAGGAGCCAGGTAGCCGGATGCTGGAGGCCAACCTTTCCATACGACACCCAGAGTACAACAAACCCTTTCTTGCCAACGACCTCATGCTCATCAAGTTGAACGAATTAGTGACCCCATCTGACACCATCCGGGACATCAGCGTCGCCTCCCTATGCCCTACCGCTGGGGATTCATGCCTCGTTTCTGGCTGGGGTCTGCTGGTGAATGGTGAGCTCCTAAGCAGGGTCTCCCCTCTTTGAGGTGTCCTCTGCCAGGCCAAGGGGGCTGACCCAGAGCTCTGTATCCCAGGTAGACTGCCCACAGTGCTCCAATGTGTGAATGTGTCGGTGGTGTCCGAGGACGAGTGCAGAGAGCTCTATGACCCGGTATACCACCCCAGCATGCTATGTGCCGGCGGGGGACAGGACCAAAAGGATGCCTGCAACGTGAGCCACACGGAGGGGGAGGCGCAGGTGGCTTGAGGACAGCTGGAAAAGGGGGGACTGAGACATGCAGAAGGATAGTGGCAAAGGGAGAGAGAAAAAGAGAGAAACAGGTAAAGAGACAAGGAATTAAAGGGAAGTAAAGAAAGAAATGAACAGAAATAGAGACATGGGGAGATAGAAACACACATAAAAATATAGTTGACCCTTGAACAAGGTGGGGGCATATAACTTTTGACTCCCCAAAACTTAACTGCTAACAGCCTAAACCAGAAGCTTCACTGATAACTTAAACAATCCAACAACACATTTGTTACGTGTATTCATGACACAGCTAACTTCTCCCTAAATTTTGGGATATTTCTAGGTCGTTGCATTTGAATGTTGCACATTTTTTCAAACTGCTGGGAATATCAAAAACAATTTCCAATATATTTATCAAAAATGTCCACATGTAAGTGGACCTATACTGTTCAAACCCATGTTGTTGAAGGGTCAACTCTACACCCAGAAAGAAACAGAGAGACGGACAGACTCATAGAGATAAAACCCAAAGAGAAATGAGAAAAATTGAGAATCTACAAAGTGATGTAGAGACACTAAGACAGAGAAACAGGCCACAGAGAGAGACAGACAAACAGCAAGTCCAAGAGAAGCAGCCAGCTGCTAGGACATAGGACCTAGGGCAGCAGGATTAGGCTGGTCATGACTCTGGGCATATTGCTGGGGTTTGTTCTTGTCTCTCTGTCTTATTTGGTTCTGCTCCAATCTTACATCTAAATCCACCTCTCTGAGTTTCAGATTCTGACTCTCTCTCTCTTTTTTCACAATAGGGTGACTCTGGGGGGCCCCTGATCTGCAATGGGTCCCTGCATGGCCTTGTGTCTTTTGGACAAGACCAGTGTGGCCAAGTTGGAGTCCCAGGCGTCTACACCAACCTCTGCAAATTCACTGACTGGATACAGAAAACCATCCAGGCCAGTTAGCTAAGGTCCTGGGGGCTGTGAAATTGACCCCCACATATATCCTGCTGAAGAAATTCAGGAATCTGGGTCTCAGCCCCTTCTCCCTCACACCCCGAAGTCCAGACCACAAGCCCTCCTCCTTCAGACCCAAAGGTAGGTAGGCCCCAGCCCCACCTCCCTCACACCCAGGAGTCCAGTCCCTCCTGGAATATTTTCCTGCATACAGTGCCCCCTGGTGGCACAATGTTCACTCAACTTCACCAGTGTTAGAGAAAGTTGGTTTTTCATCTTTTTTTGTCCCCTTCTCCTAAATCTAGAAATAAAATCTAAGAGAAGCACAGGCTCTGTCTGAAGTTTCCGCCTCATTTCCCCTCCTACTTAAGGCATTCATGCAACTAGCTTTCCCTCTTTGCATCTCGGTTTCCCCATCTGAGAAATGGGAGCTCCAATCAGGAGAGCCACAGGGTTTCAGAGAGAGGAGCCCTGTCCTGGGAGGTTTAGAGGAACCACGCTGTGGACGTTTTCCAATGTCTGAAAAGCCAAGTCAGGAAATGGTGGCTATATGGGATTTTCTGGCTTAGTTTAGTATTCAGCTGTGGTTGACCCAATTTTGTCTTCTTAACTGCATTTGAGAATTTTTAATTCATATCTGTCTCAGGACCTTGTAGCTGGAGACTGGAGGGAAGGATTCTGGAAAGACCCGCTGTGATTGGGAGATACAGATACCAAAAGGCAAAGAGGGGAGACTGAGGGCCCAAGAATACAAAGAATTGCCATTATGCTTTTCACTGATAAATTATCCTAATAAAAATGTACTGCTAAGAATTTATATTCAATATTCATAAGAATGTATTTCAACATGTATGTATCCATTAAGGTATTCTCAAAACATGTAAGTAAGGGGTGAAATAACTAAAGTAAAATGTACAAATTGCATTTGCCAAAGGGATTTTAAGGTGACCTTTAGAAAGTAGTAGGACAAAATTTTTTTAAAAGGATATAAATGATTTGCACAACATGAATAACACACTTTGTTTAATGACCATATACAGAACATTGTGCTTAGTATGTGCAGGGTACAGAATCCTTTCAAAACACACATAACTACCAGAACAGCCCAAATCGCAAAGAATGACAACACCAAGTCTTAGTAACATACAGAGCTGCTGGAACTCTCATGCATCACTGGGGGGAGTGTAAAATGGTGCAGGCCCTTTGGAAAACAATTTGGCAGATTCTTAGAAAAGAAAACATTGATCCACTCCATGGTTAGTGATTCCACTCCTAAGTGTTTATGTAAGAGTCATGGGAAAAAAGAAAATGAGGCCGGGTGCAGTGGCTCAAGCCTATAATCCTAGCACTTTGGTTGAGGCTGAGGTAGGTGAATGGCTGGCGGCTAGGAGTTTGAGACCAGCCTGAGCAATATAGTGAGACCCAGTCTCTACACCAGCCAGGTGTGTTGGTGCACTCCTGTAGTCCCAGTTACTCAGGAGGCTAAGGCAGGAGAATAACCTGAGCTCAGGAGTCTAGGATTGGAGTGAGCTATGTTAAGGCCACTGCACTCCAGCCTGGGCAACATATCTCAAAAAAAAAAAAAATACTTACCTACAAATGTTTATAGTAGCTTTATTTATAATAGCCAAATTAGAAACAAAGTATCCATCTATGAGTGAATGGAGAAACAGACTATGACATAACCACAGACTGGAACGCTAATCAGAAATAAAAGGAAATGACCTATTGATATAGGCAAGAGTGTAAATGTATCTCATCATGATGCTGAGAGAAAGAAGGCAGACACAAAGTAATGTTTACTCTTTGATTCCATTTATATGAAATTCCTGAACAGGCAAAACTAATCACTTTTGTCTGGTCTCTAGAAGGGAAGGGAGAATTGGGGATGGAAACAGATTGGGAATGGGCATGAGAGAACTTTCTGGGGTGATTAGAATTTTCTATGACTTTATGGGACTGAGAATTACGTGGCTGTATGCATTTGCCAAGGGGTGTTGGACTGTACACTTGAACCTGTAAGCTGCATTGTGTGTACCTCAATAAAAACCTTACCTCAATTTAAAAACAAAACAAAACACACAGCATTTACAAAAATGACTCAGATATGGAGGTATGAAGCAAGTCTCCACAAATTTCCAAATTATAATACCTAAGGTATGTGTCTGACCACAGTGTAATTAAGATAGACATCATGAAAACAACAATAATGAGAAAATCCCCACAGCTCAAACAAGAAATGTGATGAACATGAGAAATATTTTGAAATGAATGCTGGGGCAAATGCAAGACACACAATGAATGCTTGGAGAGAAATGTGTAATCAGTAAGAAGGAGCTGAGAATTGATGATCCAATCATCTCCAATCATTAGCAAGGAGGATTAACAGCAAGATAAACTCCAAAAAAGTACAAAAGAAATATTAGAGAGCAGAACGTGATAGCAGGGCAGCACCTGTGGCTCAGTGAGTAGGGTGCCAGCCCCATATACAGAGGGTGGCAGGTTTGAACCCAACCCCGGCCAAACTGCAACAAAAAATAGCCGGGTGTTGTGATGGGCACGTGTGGTCCCAGCTACTCAGGAGGCTGAGGCAAGAAAATAGCATAAGTCTAGGAGCTGGAGGTTGCTGTGAACTGTGATGTCACAGCACTCTACCAAGGGCGATAAAGTAAGACTCTGTCTCTAAAGAAAAAAAAAAAGAATGTCTTAATAGTCCAGGTGTGGTGGCTCACTCCTGTAATCTTCGCACTCTGGGAGGCTGAGGCGGGTGGATTGCCTGAGTTCATAGGTTCAAGACCAGCCTGCCAAAGATTGAAGCCATCTCTAAATATAGCTGGGTGCTGTGGCAGGTGCTTGTAGTCCTGGCTACTTGGGAGGCGGAAGCAAGAGAATCACTTGAGCCCAGTTGAGGTTGCTGTGAGCTATGATGCCAGGGAACTCTACTAAAGGTGACAAAGTGAAATTGTCTCAAAAAAAAAAGCGAATATCTTAATAAGTCTAGCATAAAAAATTATATTTAACAGAAAAAACTGTTGAAAATTTTCCCTTTGACATTGCAGAGACATGTAAATCAGTTAGAACTACTTCTATTCAGCATTGTACAACATATCTTAGCAGGCAAAATAAGACAAGAAAGTGAAATAAAATCTATGAGTTAAGAAAAAGAAATAAAACAAGGGATGCCTGTGGCTCAAAGGAGTAGGGTGCTGACACCATATGCCGGAGGTGGAGGTGGCGGGTTCAAACCCAGCCCCGGCCAAAAATTGCAAAAAAAAAAAAAAAGAAAGAAAGAAAGAAAGAGAAATAAAACCTTATTATTCTTTGTCAATCTAATTTTTTTTTTTTTTTGTAGAGACAGAGTCTCACTTTATCTCCCTCAGTAGAGTGCACGGTATCACACAGCTCACAGCAACCTCTAGCTCTTGGACTTAAGCGATTCTCTTGCCTCAGTGTCCTGAGTTGCTGGGACCACAGGCACCCGCCACAACATCCATTTTTTTTTTTTTTTTTGCAGTTTGGCTGGAGCCAGGTTTGAATCCACCACCCTTGGTATATGGGGCAGGTGCCCTACTCACTGAGCCACAGGTGTCATCCCTGTCAAATCTAATTGTGAATGCACAAAATCCCTGATAATCAATAAATAATTCTAGAATTAATGATAGAATTTATTGTTGGAAGCAAATCAATAAGCAAAAACCAGTTGTATTTCTACACAGCTGCCACAAAGGTTAGAAAATAAAAAATTTAAAACCCATCAAGACCTAAGGAATACAACTTAAAAACGACATCTGACACTATTAGAGGTACTTAGAGTAGTCACATTCATAAGGTACAGAAAGTAGACCAGGGATCCCAGGAGCCAAGGGTCAAGGCAATTGGGAGTCAGTGTTTCAGGGTATAGAGTTTCAGTTTCACAAGATAAAAAAAAGTTCTGAAAACAAATGGTGATAGTGGCAGTACAATAACACGAATATACTTAACGCCACTGAAATGTACACTTAAAAATGGTTAAGGGCTCAGCGCCTATGGCTCAAGTGGCTAAGGCGCCAGCCACATACACCTAAGGTGGCAGGTTCGAATCCCCAGCCCTGGGCCCGCCAAACAACAATGATGGCTGCAACCAAAAAAATGGCCAGGCGTTGTGGCAGGTGCCTGTAGTCCCAGCTACTTGAGAGGCGGAGGCAGGAGGCTTGCTTGAGCCCAGGAATTGGAGGTTACTGTGAGCTGTGATG
>CAUYTI010077084.1:0-80468 GCA_963575145.1 Galago senegalensis | reverse complement strand
AACTGAGAAAATGACATGAAGGCTGTGTTGACCAGTTCGATGGAAGTATTTCAGAATGCATGTGAAAACCCCACACTGTACCCCAGAAGTGCATTAATGTACATAGTTAACATTCAATTAAAAAAAAAATTTAAAAAAAAAGAAATCTCTATCCTGGCAATCCTCCCTCCCTTCTCCCCTCTCCTGGATTGTCTTGGGGAAGGACTGACTGCACAGCTGCAAAAATGTAGAAGAGAGAGGGGGAGCTCCCTCCCACTTTGGTTTCCCAAAGCCAGGACCCATTAAGGATGTTGTTAGGTGCCTCCAAGGCAAACAGAAAGAGACCGCCAGGGTCCCTCTCAGGGAAAAACCTCAAGAATGGACAAGAATTTCTTTCTCTGACATCTGGGGGGGGGGGATGCCCCTAATAATTGAGAGTGAAGTCACCTGAGAGGGGCCCTGATAATTTTCCTAGACAGAGTCTTCGGAAGTCCAGACCAAGAGCGAGTTTGCAGGTGGGGCTGAGCCGCACAGAAGCAGCAGCAGAGCTGGCTTCCACATCTGGCACAAGGTGGCAGGCACTCTGCCCCTGAGGGCCTGTGTGAACAGGCTCAGCTATGACCTCAGAGGGGGCCTTAGTGGACAGTTGAGTCAAGGACCACATCACCTCCCATCTTTCTGCCTCAAAACTAATCACGTTCATAGAGCTTAAGTACCACCCTGGGAAAAACAGAGAGTGGAAACCCAGAATAAATGGAAAACGTGTTTCCAACAATTGGACCCTGAAATAGAAATAAATCATAGACAAGAATTTTAAATTCCTATTTCCTACACCATTGAGTTTGTGGATGAGACTCATGCTGGCTGCAATAGCAGGGGCCCAGGTCAAAGATGTTAGCCCCAGCGGAGACAATTTTTCCAAGCCCTAGGAAGGACAAAGTATTTCCACTGATGACAGAAGAATCCTTTTGATCACACCGACTGAGGCTGTTTGTGAGGAAGAAGAACTTGCAAAAACTGCCATTATCATTATAGTAAATGAGATATGCCAACTTCTCATTCCAAAGCGTGGGTCAATCATTGCAAACACACCCCTCTTAACAACCCAATACAGACCTGAGTTAAACAAAGAAGGCCTCAGAAGATGCTTTGCCTATAGCAGCCTGGACATGGTGGATTCTACCTGGCTACTGGAGTCAAGACTTTGGTGTCCGGTGTGGGCCCAGTGAGGTGAATGGCCTCTCTCTGTGTGGAGAATGCTGCCCTAGGCTGCCTTATTTCTGATTCATCTTGTTGCCTGGCACATGGTAGATGCTCAGTAAATGTTGAATTAAATGTGTGAATGAATGAAGCCTCTTCGGTTGCTCTAGGCCAATGAAGTCTGAGCTTCCCTGGTTTCCTTAGTGCTCCCCAACATTCAGGACCTCAGGCACACAAGTTGTAGTTGATGATTCTGGCCCAGGACTACTAAGTGGCATAGAGGACTTGTCAGAGGTCATCTTCCAGGGCCGAGTCAGGCAGTGCCCTATTTTGGAATCCTTCGGGACACCCCCCACCTGGTGTGTGGCCCCATCACCCCCAGCCCTTGCCCAAACATCCTATTAAATAGTGGTCTATTTACTTGACTCTCTCTCCTCGCTGGTCTGTAAATTACAAGATTGTGGTAAGTATGTCTCAAGCACAATGCCTGACACACGTAGGGGCTGAACAACTGAGTAATTAAATAGTAGTGCAAAAATCACAGAGGATGAGCCAGGCTCTCCAGGCAAGAGCTGTGCAGAATAAATTCTGTAGTATCAAGTGTCAATGGGTTGGCAGTCTCTGATGTGGACTATTTTTTGTACAAGAGGTTTACATTAAAAAAAAAAAAAACACCTTTATTTCTGAAGTCTTTGAATTTCCGTAGGAAACATCTGTGTCATGCAAGCCAACCTGCCAGGTGCTCCCAAGGGCTCAGGCCAGAGCAAAGGGCAAAAAGTGAGACGAGTAGAGGGAAGAGTCTTTGATTATCCTCAAGGGAGGCCTGAAGCTAAAAGAATCGTGGAGCTCTGTAGACAAAATGGGGCGTAGCAGACGCTGCTAGCTGAGTTGGCTGCGGCTTCGCGTTCCTGGGCTGCTGGACGGAGATGCTGTGGGTCTTCCGGGCCGGTCCCTGGGGAGTGAGACGATGTGTGTCTGCCCCCTGGTGGTCGGTCTCTCAAACTGCAAGGCTCTGAAAGCAGCTGGGGAGAGGCGGGTCCACCCAGAAGAGTGGCCTCACATGTTAGGGAAAGAAAAGAATCAATCAGGAGTAGAGGAGCTGGAGAGCCTTAATTAAGCGCCTGACATTGCGGGATATCTTCTTACTGAGTCTATGCTCAGTTAGTCTATGTGGATTGATTTTGTGATTACATCTTGAAGTCCAGCTGCCCGGAGCCTTGATAAATCTTTATATCTACATTAATCAGGGAAACCAGGTAAGTTCTTTTGAGTAGTTGCCAGATGTGTCCAGCAGATGAAGGCCTCCACTGAGGAGATCGGTGTTCTCAGGGTTGACACGAATTGTCAGGTTGGGTGTCGGGCTGGTACACACAGGTCTGGAGAACTTGCTGAGGAACCAGCAAAGCCAGGTGCTGGGGAAAGGCTTTTGGCAGGAAGACCCTCTGCAAAATTGGGTAGAGGGGTCAGGACCCAGGCTGCTTCCAGTTGCCACTGAATGAGCACCAGGACGCTCCCAAAGAAGTGAGAAGTAGGCCTGGCCTCGGGTCTCACACCTGTGGTCCTACCACTCTGGGAGGCCGAGGAGGGAGGATCCCTTGAGCTCAGGAATTTGAGATTAGCCTGAGAAAGATCAGACCTCGTCACTACTAAAAATAGAAAAACTGTCTGTGGGTTGTGGCAGGCACCTGTAGTCCTAGTTCCTCAGAAGGCTGAGGCAGGAGGATCACTTGAGCCCAGGATTTTGAGGTTGCTGTGAGGTTACTGTGAGGTTGCCCTCTGGCATGGGCACCAGAGTGAGACGCTCTCTCACAAAAAAAAAGAAAGAAAGAAAGAGGAATTATTTCTTCCAGAGAGTAGGACTTATCCTACGGGGAAATCAAATCAAACTTTTTTCATCCCCTTACACATATGAATCATTCTGTGAAGTGATAAATCTAAAAATGTATGTGTTCACTTGATGTGATACATTCAAGCCAATGGGATTTTAGAAAACAAGGCATTGAATCTTCATAGGTGGAAAAGACATGTAGGCAGATGATTTTTCTTACCATTTATGTTTTAACAAGAGATTAAGAATAATAATGAGAGCTGGGCACAGTGAGAGCTAGTCACGCAGGAGGCTAAGGCAAGTGGATTGCTTGAGCCCAGGAGTTTGAGACCAGATGAGCAAGGTAGTGTCTCCAATGATGATGATGATGATGATGATGATGACTGTGATGATGATAATGAATTCATTCTTCAAGAATCTGGAAAATCAAACCCAATGTAAGAGCCAAAACTCTCACATAGTTTGAACTGTTTCATCACAAAATTCCAGCTTACGTATCTGCACTTCTTTCATTTGCATATCGAGTGTTACCCAAATGGTTCTTTAAATATTGTGGCCATTTCTTTCTGCAAAGGCATAGGCTAGGAAACCAAACCAATGTTCTGAAAACAAGAGCTAACTGTGCTCTGCTTATAATAATTGTGCACCCATTTAACGGATGACCACATGGAGACTTTTAGGATCCTGCTCCATGTTTCCTGATAACTGAAATGGGGAAAGAACAAAGGAAACCTGGCCTCCCCCGTCCTTTCCCAGCAAGGATGCACATTTCACCACGTGTGTGTTTCTCCGGTGCCCCCTGAATTCACAGCTGTAGCCACCATACTTTCTTCTGGCTTCTCAGAAAAGACAGGCCTCGAGAAGTGATTTCTGAGAAAAGCAATACCCCTCAGTGAAAAACTGGCCATAAAACATAAAAGAAGAGCTCCCTTCCTCTCTCCACGGTAATGCGTCTTCTACTGCAGCCTGCCTCCTAAAGGCTTCAAACAGCGACAGAGCCGAATTTGAAACATTTGCCACATTAAGGCAAAATTGAGCTTAGCCAGGATATTTATGGGTCTTATAAATATTTATACTTAATAACATCTGGTCCTGAGCATTCGTTTCTAAGCTCATGTTTGCTGAACTAGTCTAGGTTTTTTGTTTTGTTTTGTTTTTTAAATGAGAAATGAGCATGGGGAAGATACCTTTCAATTGGTGTCTTAGTTTTTCTGTTCATTCGTTTTTCGTAGCATATCTTACAAAAGCCATGCTAGAGTCTGCTTGATTTATTCATTTTATTACTAGTCAAAAGGCACAAGGTGGAGCAGGAGGAGGAAAAAGGGTGAATGGAAGGTAGGGACTCTCTCAGGACTGGCTTACCCAGCTGAGGGTTGCACAGTTATCTACAAAGTCAGGCCCCCAAATCCACTTTTGCCTGAATTCTATGATTTGTCATCCCAAAGGTCCTGAATTTCCTCTAAATAATTGCATAATATTCTCACTTTGTTTTAGTTAAGAAGACTTAGTCATGAGACTCAAACAAATGTTATTGCTCTCTTCAAGTTTCCCAAAAGCGTCTCAAGAATTGATTTATTATTTTTGGATAAATCAAAATCAGCCATGTTTGCATAGCCAGAGAGCAATTATATCTTTTGAACTCAAAGGACAAAAAAATGTGTGAATGCAAATGAAGTCAGCCCTCAATTTTCTGCACTGGGAGAGGAGAAGGCAATTCAAAAGTCACTAGTATTTGGTTTGGAAATGGGTTTGTGCTTTTAATCAAATCTGATACCTTAAAATTTTGTGGACATTCACTTCCAGCAAAGCAAGGACCCTGGCTTAGAAGACTGACTTAGAAGGAGCTAAGAACAGATTTTTCTTCCCTGTTCTTTCCCTTGTTTATGCCTCAATAAAACTTGGGGGTTCTTGCTGGCTCTCAATGGTTTTCAGAAAAACTATTGCCCTTAAACATCTCTGGAGCAAAAACATCAGTAAAATTTATGTTGCAAGCCCCTCCCCCCACCCCAACAATGGTGAATGCTTCAGAAAGAGCGAGTGAAAAATGGGAGAGAGCTATGTGTCAGGAAAGCAAAGGATTAAAATGTTAGTGTTTCTTGCAGAAAGAGAGAGCTGTCAACTTGGAAAATAATTAAATGGTAAATGTTGTCAAAGAATTTGAAAGAGTCACCTAAGGTAAACTAAAACGCAGATAATGGATACATACTCTCACGCAGCAGATACACATAGACAGACACAGGAAGGATATTTTCACATAGGGAAGGGAAGTGACTTGTTCAAGGTCACATGGGAATTCAGTCCCCCACGATGATCCCTGTACATGTAACTGCCGTTCTGTGGCCACCAATGCTTCTATTCCATTGCTCTGTGTGAGTTGCACAAGCGTTTGTCTTGTTTTCTGTTCATAAGTGCAAGTGCCACATTAACAATTTCATTCTGCCGAGCGTGGTGGCTATAATCCTAGCACTCGGGGAGGCTGAGGCAGGAGGATCACTTGATCTCAGGGTTAGAGTCCAGCCTGAGCAAGAGAGATTCTGTCTCTAGTAAAAATAGAAAAACCAGCCAAGTGTTGTGGTGGGAGCCTGTAGTCCCAGCTACTGGAGAGGCTGAGGCAAGAGAATCTCTTGAGCCCAAGAGACTGAGGTTACTGTGAGATACGATGCCACGGCATTCTACAAGGGGCAATGGAGTGAGACTCTGTGTCAAAAATAAATAAATAAATAAATAAATGAGTAAATAACAATTTCATTCTTAGCACTGGGCTTTTCAGACTCCAAGCTCCCTCTGAATATCAACCTTTTCTTCTTTGAAAGCAGAGCAAAGCCTCTACTGAATTATTAGAAGCAAACATTTTCAGATAGTGATTTTTTTCCTCCCACCCTCAGTTCATCCTCCAAAATGTGATGCAATGTGAGAGTGAAACAGACGATAAATGTCCTCCTCCCTGCCTTGGAAGTTGGTTTTTGTCCAAAGGTAGAAAATCTTCGGAATGAGATCGCAGGTAGAATTACACCTCATTTTCCTAACGATACAGGCACTGTAATAACCTTGGAAAAGTGATCCTCAACATGATACCCACAGGAATATTTCTAATAAGTAATTTGAAATCATATAACATTCCTGCTGTGGCGCAGCGCAAGGGAACTGTGAGCAGATTAGATTTATTTTCTCATGTTTTTCCAAATGAGGCAAAGAGGCAGGAAGAGGGGCATCGCCTACTTAATACTAATACTCTGACATTGTATGACTATGTTCTTAGGCCCAGATCCAAATGGTCCTCTGCCTGAGAGAAACTAAAGCTGAAAGCTGAGAACCATCAATCTCCGAAGCTGAGCTTTTTCAGATGCTTTCTGAAAATTGAGTATGCACGTGATGTCCAGTGCATCCTGTGATTTCTAAAGGCTGGGGACTCAGGGAATGTGCTGATGAAAACAGATCCCAGGAGGAATTGGCAAAACCGAGCCTTTGAAACAGAGACTCGGATTTCAGGAATAAAACAAATGATTATGCTTAGCATGGTCAGAAGAAAGCAAATGCTACTTTCATTTTTTTGAGTTTAACAAAAACTCATTATGCACAAAAGAGAAAGGGATATAAAAGATTTCCCATCAAGAATTTTAAATATAACAAAAATAATATTTGTAAAGTGTTAGTGCAAAGTATCTGGTTGAGGAAAGAGCCACCTTAACACTTTTTACTAAGTGGAATAGAAACCCCTTTAAGTCTTGAGTGTTCTATTGAACACTCTTCCAACCGCGTGTGCCAGAATGGCGGCCCCCAGTCAGTGGGCTCTCACTAGATGTCAGACACTAAATTAGATATTGGACAAAGATTATCTTGATTAATCCTCATCACAAACCGATGAGGAAGGAGTTATTATTCCTATTTTCCGAACAGGAAAATTGATGTTCAAAGAGATAATTATTGGCCCCCAAGTTCATGCAGTTGGTCTATGGAGTACCCAGGGTTCAAATCCAACCTGAGATCCTATCAATAGGCGGCTCTGAATCCAGAATGCATCGCCTTCATTGTTCAAAGCCCCTCCCCCACCAAAAGAACAGAGGCAAATTGTGGGACCAACACTTACCTTGGCCCATGGGGTAGTGTGGACCCTCTTAAGAATCCCCAGGTGACTGGCCCCACAGGAGATTCGTTATAGACTGATGAAGAGTAGGACTCCATAGGTTTACCAAAACAAGTGTATCATCAGAGTTTGAAGGGAAGAAATGAAAAGGCATGTGGTCATTCTGAATAATGCCCAGAATGTGAACCAGTAAGGGCGAGGAAGAGGTTCTCACACCAGATTGAACTTGGGCTGAAAAAGCAACAGAAGAGAGGTCTGTAATTAAGAGCAGCTAGTTCGCTCTGGGAGAGCGAAGGGGAGCATTTCTGACAAGTGTTGGTGCCAAGACCAATATTATCTTATATTAAAAAATAATTGAAGCTGATTCAAGGATTTGCAGATCCAAATTCACCATGACCACGAGAAGAACAAGGGGAGGGGTGAGCAGTTGAGGATAGCAACCAATTTTCAGTAGCCTGGGGAAGGAAGGAGAGAAGAGAAGCAAATGAAATTCAATATTTCAGAAGTTAAAGCCCTGTGCTTATACAGGACAAAGGAAAACACACCTAATGGAGTAGAATAATAAAGGGAAGGCTCTGCATTCATAAGGTATTGGGTCCTTCAAAGATCTTTGCTAAGAGTACAGGGGAGTTCATTGCCTTACACCTGTGGGGCTTTATTATTTGCAAGCTACTCTCTGTAATGAACCTGGCCATTGACAATGGTAAGAAGGTACCAACAAGGTGAGTGCATTCTAGCCTTGAAAGGATTAGGATCCAAAGCCACCTGGGAAGAGAATAACGCAGCCGTCAGTGGCTCTTTGCCTGGGTGCTCTTTTTGCCAGTGGGTGGGGAATTTTCCGTGTGGTCTCCTAAAAGATGAGGTCATCATTTCTTTCCTCTCTCTCCTCACTCAGACTTTGAAGAACAGCTAAAGTTCTGCGAAGAATTCTCTGTTAGTCAACCACACAGTTCATGTTAACAGAGTCAGATATTTGGGTATGGCTAATGTAGTGTTTACGTGTTTTTTTAAAATAGGTGATCAGTTTTCAGAGAATGAGAATAGGCTAAAGCAATGAACTCTAACCATTTGGCTTACAAATTCTCCAATATAGTTTTGGAAAACTTTGTGCCCTTACCTATATTTTGCAGTAAACATGTAAGTTTTTTCATCATAAGTTTATGTAAATGCAAAGGATGTAACTTCTGTAATATTGTAAAATTACAACTTGTCATATAACTGCTAATCTTTTTGAATGTGTCCAACTGAATGACTTAATGCCTACCATCATCCAATTTAAAAATACAAGTGCAAACTCTTCTTTCATAGAAAGAAATTTTCTATCATTCTCTTTTGTCTTTGACCTTGTACTTCCATTCTAGTTCTCTTTAAAGTTCATCTTAATGTGTTACATTTTGTGCTTGTTTGATGTGTTACATATGTGTATATGTGTACATTTTTAATTTCATAGGTTTAAATTTTTCTTCTGGATTGAGACAATATGATAAATTATTACTAAACAAATATAAAGATCTTACAAATTTTTAAAACTATTAGAAGCACGAAACTAAAATTGTTGTAAACATACAAGTGATAGAAGAGAGTTTAATGGTGTCTTGAATTGTTCCTTTGTTTGGGGCCCTGGAGATTTTTACACCTGGAACAATGCTGTGTAATAATTTATTGGTTTTGTTTTTATAAAATAGGAGGAGGAGAATTTTGGCAGGAAAGGTGGAAAGGGAGAAAAACAAAAGCTTGTTCTTAGGCCATTTTTTTAGAAGAGAGAACTCATAGAAATTGGAGAGTTGGAAATTGGTTTTCTTAAAATTATCTAAATGCAGGTATCAGATGGAAAAGCTTAGCATACAGATTGGATGGGAACCTGTGTGTCATGGTGAAGCCAACTGCCCTAAATTGCACTGCGTGGACTGTCATTTATTGTTTCTCTGGGGAGTCAGGGAAGCCATCCAGAATCTCCCAGTACGTGGTGAGTATAGCAGCGTCAGACAGGCTGTGCACACTTGAGCTTTGCCTCCTGCTAACTGTGTGACTTCAGGAAGTTATAAACTTCCCTAACACTCAGCTGCCTCTTCTTTCAAATAGTTCTGCCACAGAGCTACTACGGGGATTAAGTGAGTGCCTAACAGTGAAGCTTGGATGGTGAAAGTGGATATTCCATGTGTCTTACTTTCCTTCCCTGGTATAGAAGTACTCTGATTATTTGAATTTAGCAACATGGACATTTAAACCCTGAAAACGGTCTCCTACCACTATTATTCAGAGTTAAGAGAACGGTCCCTCTCTCCTGCTGCCTGAGATAGTCTAGGGGAGCCCACCCCTCCCTTGGCACTTTCTCTCTGGGGTTCACCTTCTCCTTTTCTTCCTTCTTTCTTTGTGCTTGTGAATAGAAATCCCACCCATGGGTGCAGGGGGTGGAGGATATTGGGTATATTGAGGCATAGTATTGTTAAACTTCAAGGCAACCTAAGCACTATTCAGGTTAGCAAACAAAAATTACATACATACATAGTAACTGTATACAAAACTAGTTGGGTCTCTAGTTCAAGTCTAGGATGGCATTTGGGGCCCTTCACCTTGTCCTCATTTGAAAAAGCAAAAGATTGCCTTCAAAACTTAAGCTATGGTGTCGGGCAGTGCAGGTTCAGATCCAAGTTCTGGACTTACCAGTGTGGAAACCTCTGTAAGAGGAGGTCCAAGTTAACGTATCCACAGCATGTGATCAGTAGTGCCATTTGCTTCATAGGGTGTTTGGACAGTTTAATGAAATGATGCACATAAAATACTAGCACAATGGCTAGTGTAAGTATTCAGTAAGTACTGGAAGTTCTGGCCAGGAAAATTAGCCAAGAAAATGAATAAAAGGCAGCTAGAATGGAAAGGAGGAAGTAAAACTATCTCCGTTTGTAGAACACAGAACATTTGATCACCTTAGAACATTCCCATGATTTATACTGGTTAACCTCATCTCTGAAGTAACAATTCTTTCAGATAAATCATGCAGTGGGATTAGCAGAACAATGCTTATAACATGAACTATCTGTCCTTTTTTCTTTTTTTCTTTGCTAAAAAAAAATTTATGTAAACGATTTAAAGTAGGCAAATCACTTTGTCCTCAATTTTTATCACCCAGGATAAAAATGGGCCAGACAGAGTTTATGAAGTCACACTAGGCACCCATCTCACCCACAGGACATAAGAAGGAAGTCTGGATGGGTCACCAGTCCTGGGTTTGGTTCCAGGACTCGTAGAGGGGAAGGAGCCCTTTCTTCCTGGCATTTGAGGACATTCCCTGGGACATCCTGATGCTGAGGATGTAGGTGTTCAAAGCAGCAGGTGCTCAGAAAATGTGCCATAGTAGAGGCTCTGTTGGGTGCACCACAACTGTCTTGCCCCAGAAAAGTGGTGGGATGTGATGCCCCCAAGGGAAGGGACTTGGTTTTGTTCATTACTGTGTTCCCGGTGCTTAGAACTGCACTGTCCAATACGAATGTAATTTGAGTGGCATGTTTAATTGAAATTTTTCTAGTAACTACACTAAAAAAAAGTGAAAAGAAATGAGTGAAATTGATTTGAATTCATATAAGCAAATACACCTAAACTGTTATTCTTTAACTCCATATGCTGCAAATATTATTTCAACATGTAATCTACATAAAAATTATTAGTGAGATATTTAGTTTTTCTATTTGCACAAAGTCTTGAGAATCCAGTTTGTACTTCACATACCCCATCTCAATTAGGACCAGGAGAGGCTGCAGAACGGTGGCCACACAGACCTGAACAATGGCTGCCAGCACTCGGCAGGCATCCTACACCTATTTACTACTGTGCAATTTCATCAGAGCTGCTAGGTTTCCTAGGGATGCTCTAATAAGTTACCAGACATCTGATGGCTTAAAATTACATTAATTTATTCTCTCACAGGTCTGGAGGCTGGAAGTCGGAGACCAAGGTTTTGGAAGGGTTGGTTTCTCTAGGACATTCCAAGGGAAGATCAACTAACTCCAGGCCCTTTCCCCAACTTCCGGGGTGCCTTGTTTTATAGATATGTCACTCCAGTCTCTGCATTCATCTTCAGACGGCCTTCCTTCCTGTGTGTCTCTTTTTTCTTTTCTGTCTATTATAAGACCATGCTCATTGGATTTAGATTTAGACCCTTACCTTGATCATACCTGCAAAAGAGCCTTATTCTAAAAAAGGCCATAGTCTTAGTTTCTAGGTGGGCATAAATTTGTGTGTGGGGGGGGCATTATTTAAGATACTACAGGATCCTAGACATTTATGATTTTTTTTGTTGTTGTTTTTTATTGTTGGGGATTCATTGAGGGTACAAGAAACCAGATTACACTGATTGCATTTGTTAGGTAAAATCTGTCTTACAATCATGTCTTGCCCCTAGAAGGTGTGGCACACACCAAGACCCCACCCCCATCCCTCCTTCCCTCTCTCTGCTCTTCCTTCCCCCACCTCTTCCTCCTTCTTCCTCTCTCTGCTCTCACCTTCCCCCACCCCCACTGTGTTATTAATTATCCTCATATCAAAATTGAGTACATAGGATTCATGCTTCTCCCTTCTTGTGATGCTTTACTAAGAATAATGTGTTGTTTTTAAATACTCCCAGCTGATGCTCTATGCAGAGTGGGCTAAGAAAACTGCCATTTTACCTTATGGAACTGCCAACAGCCTTGCAAAGTGGGGTCATTATATCATTTTTGCAGATAAGGAATTGGAAGCTGGGAATTTAATTTGCCCAAGTTCTTACAGCTGGTAAGTAGCAGAGCTTGGACTTGAACCCAGGTCTTTGGGACTCCGAAAATCTACCAGGATAGGAAACCTACAGCCTTGGGGCCACATATGGCCTTCTGAATCTTTGAGTGTCTTTTGAATGAATCCAAATTTTACAGAACAAATCTTTCCAACAGGAATTAAGATTCTATCCTCTTAGAACCTGTTTTCAACCGTATCTCACACCTTACGGATCTGTGGGTTGTCTCACATAAAGTCCTTTGTGAGAATGTTTCCCGTTCAGTATTTCTAGTGATTGAGTCAGTGTTTTGACATCTTTGTGCATTTTTCATATTTGATCAGAATGATTTCTTCTGTATAAATAAGAACCATCTTTACCATTGTGAGCAGCTATGGACATTGTTATAAAAGGTTAAGAAAAGGATTTATTTTCTTTTCATTTAGGTGCTGAGGAGACTGAGAGAAGGAGAGACAAGGCTTAGGAACACCTTTGGCATCTCATGCTTTAAAAATCATCATCGGATTTGGAACAAAATTCAGAGTGTGTGCCCAGCAGTATAGACAGCTCCTGGGAAGGGTCTTGCAGAGAAATGTTTGGGAAATTGATAGAATATTTTGAAGAAGGGACCCAGGACCAGTCCATAGAAAGGAGTGCTTGTTGACATAAAGGAGAGAGCCGTTCCTCTAGAGTGTGTATTTAATCTTTAATAGAAACTCCTAAGACTAGTTGTGCTTGTGGGAGACAGACCTGACAAAATGTACTCAGGGAGGAGATGGGCACATTCTGTGTTTCTCTTTTCACTACATGTGAGAGTGAACACAGCACTCTTCATTTCTTCCTAGTACTCTTTTTTTGTTTGAAACAGAGGCTTACTCAGTCACTGTGGGTAGAGTGTTGTGGAGTCATCACAGCTCATAGCAACCTCCAGTTCTTGCAGTCAAGTGAACCTCTTGCCTCAGCCTCCTAGTAGCTAGTAGCTGGGCCTACAGGCACCTGCCACAACACCTGGCTATTTTTAGAATTGGGGTCTTACTTTTGCTTACTTTTGGTCTCGAACTCCTGAGCTCAAGCAATCCACCAACCTCAGCCTCCCAGAGTACTGGGATTATAGGTGTGTGCCACCGTGCCTGGTCCTTCTTCCTGTTACTTCTTATTGAATTTTTATTAAAGTAGAACCACCCAAGCTTCCTGGCAGTGGTGAGGACAAAGTGGACAAGGCCACATCAGCTCAGGGCAGTCTTTTGGCAAGTTGGAAGCCTGCCACCTGCCCTCTGCTGAGTGAGTTGGCTGAGGTCAATGGCCTTTCAGTGTCTGTGGCCTCTCCCCTACATCCCAGGTGCTGGCTAAGGGTCCCAGGTGTCAAGACCGATAGGAACAGATTCCAGATGTGCAGAAGCCCCTTGGCTCAAATTAGCAGCAGCATGTGGCAGGATCAGTAAGATGTGTCCCATCACATTTCTGTGCGTGGGCTTAGTGCCTACAGGCTCCGCATTTGCTTTCCAGTTTGGTGGGAGGGACCTTAAGAAGACATTGGTTCTGTTCCTCCAAGACGTCTGGACAAAAGGGCACGAGTCCACCAAACTCACGTATGCTGACTTGCTACTGGTAAAAACAAAAGCAAAAGCAAAAAAAAGAGCCCAAACCCAAGTTTAAACAAAGGATAGTTTCTCGAGATCCTGCTTAGGGTAACAAACTATGAGCCTGTGGCCACGCTGACAAAACATTCACTTTGCAGTGTAAAATGTGGATTTTGCCTAGTTTTCAAAGAGCCTCTGTTCTGAGCCACATGAGCTCTGCATGTTACAGACAGAAGCTTTGTGTCTACACATGTCCACGGATTTGAGTGTGGCAGCCCTAACCCTCAGCATGGTGGTATCTGGAGATGGGGCTGCAAAGGAAGTAAAGGCCAAATTTAAATGCGGTCAAAGGGCAGGACCCTGATCCAATAGGCTTCATGTTCCCCCTCCTCCCTCAGCACACAAGCACTGAGGAAAGGCCATATGAGCCCTCGGCAAGAAGACAGCTGTCCTGAGGGAAATCCTCTGCCTCAGTGGTAGAAACCTGAGTTCTGGCCAGTCCCACCACTGGCTGACAGAAAGCAGCCTGGGGCCTGGAATAAATTTGTAAGACAGGCCACCTCACAAATACTGCAATCCTTGAACCATTCTTATGTCTGAGCTGGTACAGAGCCAGGGGACCTGGGGTGCATGTGACCCAAAAAGTCACCAGCAACAGAAGCCATGCCAGTGCCTGTGTTACCCTTCCCAGTTCTAGGCAGTGCAGCTCAGGGGAAGTCTTCCTCCACCAGGGGAGAAGAAAGGGAAGAGCTCAGAGGACGCTGTTTTGCAACTTGCGTACAAGGTCAGAAGCAGTAAAACAAAGTACTGAGCAGACTCCTGAACCACCTGATTCCAGGCCTTAGTTCCATTTCTGGACCCACCCTGGGCCAAGAGGAAACCCATTGCCCTCGAGAGAAGCACCTAGTCCTGACAGGATTCCCAACTGCTGAGTAAAGCACCCTGGAGCTTTGAATAAACATCAGAGATATCCAGGCATCAGTTGGCATGGGCTTTGGGTGAGACTGGGCTGGCTTTAGTTGTGACTTGGCACAGTCCTAGCTGTGGTGAGTCAAGGGAGTGCCCACATCACTCTCCCCCGCCCCCCTGCCAGGTCCAGAAGCCCAGTGAAGAGAGTGAGGGAAGAGGGTGAGAGACTTTGTTGATACAGAGAGTTATCCTATATCTTTGCCAAGTCCACCCAAGTGGCATCCCGAGGAGTCTGCAAGAGTCATAGTTATACTGGCTTGGGGAGTCCCCTGTGCTGACACAGCTGTACTGACCAAAGACTTAGATCGCAGCACTCAACGCCCTTTGAATATCTGGAAAGGCTTCTCAAGAAGGAGAGGTTCGAACAAGCCCAGACCACAAAGATCAGAATAAATACCTAACTCTTCAATGCCCAGACATCAGCTAACATCCACAAGTGTCAAGAATACCCAGGAAGACAAGACCTAATCAAACAAACTAGATGTGGCACAAGGGACCAATCCTGGAGTGATGAAGACATGACTTTTCGGACAAAGAATTCACAACGGCTGTTTTGAAGAAGCTCGGTGAACTTCAAGACAACACAGAGAAGGAATTCAGAACCCTATCAGAGAAATTTACTGAAAAGACTGAAATAATGAAAAACATGTAGCAGAAATCCTGGAGCCAATAATTCTAACTGACAAAGTGAAAAATACATCAGAGTCTCTCAACAACGTAGTCGATCAAGCAGAAGAAAGAATTGGTAAGCTTGAAGACAGGCTATTTAAAAATACGTAGTCAGAAGAGAAAAAAGGAAAAGAAAAAAAAAAGAACAACACACCCCTGCAGGATCTAGAAAATAACCTCAAAAGCCTCAAAAAATTATTGGCCTTACAGGGGAAGTACAGAAAGAAAAGAGGTTAGAAAGTGTACTCAATGAAATAATAGCAGAGAATGTTCCACACCTAGAGAAAGACATCACCAAGTATAAGAAGGTCATAGAACACGAAGCAGATTTAACACAAAGGAGAACGCCTAGTAACCAAACAGCTCTTATAGCTACTAACGGGGGTCCTGAAACTTTTTAAACAGGAGGCCAGTTCACTGTCCCTCAGACCGTTGGAGGGCCGGACTGCGGGTCCCGGGACGAGTCGGCTGCTAAGCAGGACAGGCAGCAGCGGCAAAAACACCCAGCGGGCTGGATAAATGTCCTAGGTGGGCCGCATGTGGCCCGCGAGCCGTAGTTTGAGGGCACCTGTAAAACGTTAGTGAAAGCTAATTGTCATTTTGGAACTAGATAAAGGTTTAAGTTATATGATACTGTGAATGTACTGAGATGCCACTGAATTGTATACTTGAAAGGGGTTAATTTTGGGTGATGTGAACATCACCTTGATTTACAAAAAAAAGTTGCCATTTGGGGCTGACACTGGGCAAAGATGCAGTTAAATATCCAAGACTCAAGGCTGAGAGTCACGACCAGAAAGAAAGAAGGAAATAACAAGCTTAAGATCCAAAAGAACTGTGTGCAGGAGGGCCTGGTGTCCGACGAGAACAGCGGACATTCATGTTGACAGTCTGCAAACAATGAAGAAATACAGTAGAGAGATTGAAATGACAAGACTGAGAGGACCGTTAGGCCAGACCACCAGTCCTATCCACTCTGAGCCTCAACTTGATGGTGGCACTCACAGAGATGCCTGATGTGGTGACACGGGTTTCTTAACTTTCATCACTATCATTATCTACCTCCAGAGTTACCTCTGGCTAACTTTTACCAGATAACAACGTAATGAACTCTGGCCTTATCACTGCTTTTGCCTACTCTGTAATTTTTTCTGTGCCTGACATACCTGGTGGTGTGCAATGTAATATTGCTTTTATCATTATTGTTGTTGACACTTGTGCTTTGAAGGCCTTTGGAAAATGGCTTTACTTCTAGTGTAATGTTTTATTTTCACACACCTCCTTCTTTCTCTTGGATTTTTCCCAGCTGGGGGATTAGACCCTGGTAATTTAATCACCTGGCCTCACTGGCCTAGTTTCTATCACCTTGGTTACATCATAATTTCCTTTCATCACATAGTGCGTGTTTTCTGGCCAACTATCTTGTTTCTTCTCTCCTATACGACTGTGGGAAGACAGTGCTGCTAACGTGCCTTTAAGCTCTTGTTTCTTTTCTTTGAGGAAATGTCCAGGATTTCAGGCTTTCTTCTTAGCTCCCTGCACTGCAAATTTCTTTCTGGTTCAACAAAATTTACTTGTCAGCACTCATGAAGTGAACCTTTTTCCTCTGTCCCCTCCTCCTCCCCATTCAACCTCTGATGTTTTACAGTACTAGGTTTTTTCTTGCCCCAGGAGTAATGAGTGGGGCTGTGGTTGGATTTTTGTACATTTCTTTTGTTTTCTTTCTTCCCCCAAGATTAACAAATACAGTTTTAATTGAATTTATATTATACATTCTGTTTGCCTTTTATTTTTAGTTGATATATAATAATTATACATATTTGTGGGATACAAAGCTCAAACATCTCTCTGCCTGTTTCTTCAATCTTTGTTTGAGCTAGCTCCTAACCCCTCAAGGGTGTTCTGTAACTTTTAGTCAAACCAAATGCATTTATGTTTCTGGCTGCCCTTAGTCCACAAACCATAGTATCCACAATTTATGTCCTGAATTACATTTGTCGCTCATTAGTCACTGAATTCTGTGCCCATTTCTTAATACCTACTTGGCTCAGTTGTGAGAATTCAGCCAGGGATGCCTATGAAAGTAGGGTGCATGACATCTTGTGGGGTACCAGGTACATTCCATAAATGTTTGTTGGATTGAAAGAGAATTTATTTTTGTCTCATGAAATATTTTCTCTAATTTGAATCTCTGACTACAAAAACGCACTTATACAGGTAGGCAGGAAAGTAGGGCCCTGCTGTGTGGTGGGAGCATAAATTGGTGCAACTTTTCTGGGAATCAATTTGGCCACCTATATCCAACATATAAAAACATACAAACTCTCTTGGTCCATTTTGTGTTGCTATAGCACAACACCACAGATAGGGTAATTTATGAAGAAGAGAAATTTCTCACAATAACAGAGGCTGAGAAGTCCAAGATAAAGAGACCACATCTGGCTCGGGCCTGCTTGAGGCAACATCCTTGTGGAAGGAAATGAGCCTGGGAGAGAACGCATGGAGGGGGCAGAATTCATTCTTTTATCAGGAACCCCCTCCCATCATAATGACATTAATGAAGTCATTGAAGCCACCTTTTACAAATTAATAAAGGGTACAAGGTAAGAACCATGGTAAGGGCCTAAACTTGGCAAAGACACAGGTATAGCTGTCCCCTACTTTGCTTTCCTGTAATTGCTACTCAGGAGTCACATGCCTGATGCCCATAGAGATGCTTACTGTTGTCTGCAGAGACATGCATTAACATCACTTTTTCAAAATCTAAAGGCAGTTTCTGAGATCATCTCCCAGATCCTGCATTCCTGTGGGTTGGCTGGCCCACCCAGACTGAGACACTGACTCAACTGCAATTGTGACCCTAGCCCAGGCACAAATTCAGCACAAGATTTTGCCCTGATTGCCTAATCCTTTGCCTGCCAAACCATCTTTAAAAACCGTGTCTTTCAAATTTTCAGGGAGTCAGATTTGAGAGATTCCTCCTCTCTCGCAGTGTGGCATCCTGCAGAGTGAAACCTTTCTCTGCCTCTGCGTGTTGGCTTCCTCTTGAGCAGAGGCGATGAACCTGGTTGGGCAGCAACAGTCAGAGCTTTCATGAATTACTCACCTCATAAAGCTCCCACTTCTCAACACTGCTGCCTGGGGGATTAAATTTCCAACGTATGAACTTTGGTGGACACAGTCAAGCATAGTACTATCTTAGCAATTCCAAGCTAAGGAATCTATGCTAAGAAAATATATGTACAAAGATTTTGCTATGATGATGTAAGAGAAAAAAAAAACCCAAACTGTTTTTGCTTCTTGTACACTCAACAAAATACTGAATACTTCTGTGACTACTGTGTGTGTGTTTTTTCCCCCATATACTGAGTACTTCTTCAGCAGACACTACCTGGGTGCCTTATAATTAAATTATATGCTGACACTATCTACAGATCACACAGGTTAAGGGCTCAGTCCCGTAAGACTGCCCTCACTTCAGATGCCAGCAGTGAGTCCTAGGCTGTGACCTGTGCTTCTAATCAGCTGACTGTAAATCCAAGTTCCTTCAAACCCTCACAGGGACCAGTTATTTGTTACGATGACTCATAAAACTTGGGGAAATATGTTATTTGCCCATTCATTACAAAGGTTATCACAAAGGCTACAGATGCATAGCCATATGAAGAGATACACTGGGTGAGGCCCTGAAGGGTCCTGAGTGCAGGAACTTCTGTCCTTGGAGTTGAGCACACTGCCCTCAGGGTGCATGGATGCATTTGCCAATGTGAAAGCTGTCTTGGCCCCATAGGAGACTCAGAGGCTCCTATGACATAAGTATGATTGATTTTTTTTCATTTTTTGAAATTTCAAATTAGTATGAGGGTACAAATTTTTAGGTTACAATATTTTCACTTCTATGGTAAAGTTCAAGGTGTAGAAGAGCCCTTCACCCAAGGGGTGTGTTGAATACCCTCGTATTGTACACATTAGTGCCCCAGTTCTCACCCTGTAGGTCATGACCCCTTTGTAACAATGGAAATACATCCTGCATATCAGATATTTACATTATGATTCATAATAGTAGCAAAGTTACAGTTATGAAGTAGCAACGAAAATAATTTTGTCTGGGGGGTTGCCACAACATGAGGAGCAGAGTTGCAGCATTAGGAGGCATTAGGAAGGTTGAGAACCACTGCATTAGTGAGATCCCACCAAATGCCCTTCTTCCTTCATTCAGTAGCCCTCCCCTCTCCTCTCTCACTCCTCCCCTTTGCTAGACTATTTTTGTGTTTTATCATTCATATGAGTATGTAATTATTTATGTATTGGTTTCATATTAGTATTGAGTATATTGGATATTGTTTTTTCCATTCTTGAGACACTTTGCTAAGAAGAATGTCTTTCACCTCCATAAAGGATGTAAAGTCTCCATCATTTCTTATGCTTGAATGAGAAATGGTTCCATGGTATATATATATACACCACCATTTGTTAATTCATTCATGGGTTGATGGGTATTTGGGTTACTTACATGACTTGGCAATTACGAACTGAGCTGCAGTATACATTCTGGTGCAAATGTCTTTGTGGTAAAATGCTTTTTGTTCTTTGGGGTAGATACCTAGTAATCAAACTGAAGAATCAAATGGAAGGTCCACTTTTAGTTCTTTGAGAATTCTCCATACTTCTTTCCATAAAGGTTGTATAAGTTTGCAATCCTACCAGCAGTGTAGAAGTGTTCCCTCCTCTTCCCAACCATGCCATCATCTGTAATTTTGAAACTTCATGATGTGGGCTAATCTCACTGGAGTTACATGATATCTCAGAGTGGTTTTGATTTGCATTTCTCTGATGATTAAAGATAATAAGCATTTTTGCATGTGTTTGTAGGACATTCATCTGTCATCTTTGGAGAAATTTCTGTTCAAGTCTCCTGCCCACATAGAAATGGGGTTGTTTGCTTTTCTCTTGATGTCTAATTTGAGTTCTCTATGGACTCTAGTTATTACCCCTTTGTCAGATTTGTAACATACAAAAATCTTTTCCCATTCTGGGGGCTGTGTGTTTGCCATGGTAGTGGTACCCTTAGCAGTGCAGAAGCTTTTTAGTTTGATCAAATCCCAGTTATTTTTTTTTGGTGTTACTGCAATTGCCAGGGTGGGGGTTTTCCTCATAAAGTTTCCCAGGCCAATATTTTCAAGCATTTCCTCCATATTCTCTTCTAGAATTTTTATTGTTTTGTGTCTTAAATTTAAATCTTTTATCTACTGAGAATCAATTTTTGTCAATGGTGAGAGATGTGGGTCTAGTTTCAGTCTTCTAACCAGTTCTCCCAGTACCATTTCTTAAATAGGGATTCTTCACCCAGTGCATGATTTATCAAAGATCAAATGATGATATGTGGCTGGGTTCATCTCTGTTTTTGTGCCAGTACCATGCTGTTTTGAACACTATAGACTTGTAGTTTAACTTGAAGTCTGGTAATGTGATGCCTCCCTATTTGTTTTATTTCTAAAAACTATATTGGCTATTTGGTTTTTTTCTGGTTCCATATGAAATTAAGTATTATTTTTTCAAGTTCTTCAAAGTATGTTGGTGCTTATTATGCATTAAATCTTTAGACTAGTTTGGATAGTATGGACATTTTAACAATGTTGATTCTTCCCAGCCATGAGCATGGTATGTTCTTTCATTCATTAATGTCTTCTACTATTTCTTTTCTCAGGCTTTCATAGTTCTCTTTATAGAAATATTTCATGTCCGTTGTTAGATGAATTCCCAGGTATTTCATCTTTTTTTTGGAGCTCCTATAAAAGGAATAGAGTCTTTGATTTTATTCTTGGCCTGACTATTAGTGAAATATATGAAGGTTACTGATTTGTGGCTATTAACTTTGTATCCCAAGAGGTTCCTATATTCCTTGATTGTTTCTAAGAGCTTTGTAGTTAAGTCCCTAGGGTTTTCCAGGTATAAGATCATGTCATTTGCAAAGAGTGAGACTTTGACCTCCTCTGTCCCCATTTGAATACCCTTGATCTCTTCTCTTGACTGATTGCAATAGCTAGGACTTCCAGCACTGTGTGGAATAGCAGTGGTGACAGCAGGCATCCTTGTCTAGTTCCAGATCTGAGTGGAAATACTTTCCGTTTTACTCTCTTCAATATGATATTGGCTGTGGGTTTGTTATAGGTGGCTTCTGTCAGTTTAAGATATGGTCCCACCTAACTCTATTTTCTTAAGTGTTATTATGAAAGGATGCTGAATATTATCAGAAGCTTTTTCTGCATCAATTGAGAGAATCATATGGTCTTTGTTTTTGATTTTATTTATGTGGTGAATTATATTCATGGATTTATGTATGTTGAACCAACCTTGCATCCCTGGGACAAAAACCATTTGATCATGGTGGGTCATTAGCAACTTTTTTAATATGTTGCATTCTGCTTACTAAGATCTTATTGAATATTTTTGCATCAATATACATTAATGATATTAGTCTATAGTTTTCTTTTTTGGGGGGTCCTTTCCTGGTTTGGGGATCAGGATGATATTTGCTTTGTAGAATGTGTTGGGGAGGCTTCCTTCCTTCTGTGTGTTTTGGAATAGATTATGCAATATAGGAACTAGTTTCTTTTTGAAGGATTGATAAAATTCTCATGTGGAGCCATCTGGTCCTTGGCTTTTCTTTTTTGGGGGGGATCTTGTATAGTTGGTGCTATTTCAGTGCTCAATACAGTGCTCTAATTCTTTCTGATTGAGTTTAGGAAGGTGTTGTGCTTCCAGGTATTGGTCCATCTCCTCTACATTTTCATATTCTGGGAATAGAGTTTTTTTGTAGTAATCGTTGAGGATCTTTTGCATTTCTGTGTTATCTGTTATTATTTCCCCTTCATGATTTCTGATTGAAGTTATGAGAGATCTTACTTTTTGGTTTCTCCTTAGTCTGGGCAAGGACTTATCAATTTTATTAATCTTTTCAAAGAACCAACTTTTTGTTTCACTGATCTTCTAAATGATTCTTTTGTTTTCAATTTAATTTAATTCTGCTCTAATTTTAGTTATTTATTTTCTTCTAGTTGGTTTGGGGTTGGATTATTCTTCCTTTTCCAGTTGCATGATGGTTTATTAGGCTGTGACTTGCTCTCTTCCTATTTTCTTGAGGAGGGCATCTAATGCTATAAATTTCCCTCTTATGACTGCCTTTGCAGCATTACCATAGATTTTGATAGTTTGTGGCTTCATTATCTTTTTGTTCCAGAAATCTAATGATCTCCTTCTTAATCTCGTCCTCATCCCAGCTGTCATTCAGCATAAAGTTATTTAGTTTCCATGACTTTATTAGAGTCTAAAAATTTATATTTCTGTTGTGTTCAACTTTTATGCTGTGATGGTCTGAGAAAATACAAGAAATAATTTTTATTTTTTTCATGTGTTAAGGTTAGACTTGTGTCCTAGAATATAATCAATTTTGGAGGATGATTCATGGGCAGATGAAAAGAATGTGTATTAAGTTTCGTTAGGATAAAATGTTCTATAACTGTCTGTTAAGTCCATCTGTTCTAGGATCAAGTTTTAGTCCCTTATTTATTTGTTTAGTTTCTGTTTGGAAGATCTATCCAGTATTGCCAATGGGGTGTTAAAATCTCCAACTATTATAGTGTAGGAAGATATCATATTATTCAAATCAGTTAGGGTTTGTTTTATGAATCAAGGAGTAAGTGTAATGTTAATTATTAAAATATCTTTATAATTGATGTGTTTTGTGTGCTTCCCTTGACATGTATGTAGTGTTCATCTTTGTCTTTCCTTGTGTTTGTTGATTTAAATCGTTTGTATATGCAAATAAAATTGCAACCCCTGCTTTTTTCTGCTTTCCATTTACCTGGATTACTGTTTTCCATTTCTTCACTCTAAGTCTTATTTTATCTTCTGAGGTAAGGTGTATTTCTTGGAGACGACAGGTTTCTGGCCTGAGCTATTCAAGCCAGCCTGTTCCTCTTTAAAGGAGACTTCAAGCCATTCACATTTATTGAGAGAATTGATAGATATAGTGGAGTTTTGGTGATCTTGTTTTTCAGCAGTCCAGAGCTTATTTTTATCCCTTTCACCATTGTGAAGCCTACACTTTCTTCTTTAATTTCTAAGTGAGTTTACTTTGATGGTGGACCATTATGAATGATGGATCTGAGTACTTCCTGTAGAGCTGGTCTGGTTATGGCAAATTTCCTCAACATATGGATGTCAGTAATCTTTGATTTCTCCATTCAAATGAAACTCATGTTAGTAGGATACAGGATCCTGAGTGAAAATTGTTTTGTTTAAGAAGGTTAAAGGTCATTGACCATCTTCTTCTGACTTGAAAAGTTTCAGCTAAAAGATCTGCAGTCATCCTGATATTTTTCCCTTTGTAGGTAAGACTTTTCTTAAGCCTGGCTGCTTGCAGGATTGTCTCCTTCATATTAACTTTAGCAAAGTTAATTACAATGTGTCTAGGAGATGTTTTGTTTGGATTGAGTCATGCTGGTGTTCTGAAACTATCTACTATCTGAATTTCTGTGTCTCTCTCAATGTTTGGGAAATTCTCCATCATAATATCTTGGGGTAGAACATCTGTGCCTTTAGAACCATCCTCCTTCAGAAATCCTTATAATTTGGCTGTTTGATCTTTTGGACTAATCCAATAACTCTCTCAGGGAATATTCTGTTCTTGTTTCTTGTCTCCTTTTCTGTGCCTCTTTGAATGCTTGGGATAGTTCAAATGTCTTGTTTTCAATTTTTGAGATTCTTTGCCCTGTTCAACTCTATCGCTAAGGGTTTCCACTGTATTTTGGCTCCTCAAAAGCCTTTTTCAATTTTTTCAGCTCTGCTCTGCTATATCTTTCATATTTATGCCCATATCCTTGATTACTTTGTCTTTGAATTCATTAATTTCTTGAGACAACTTTTCAACTATTTTTTTGCTTTCTATTTCCAACTTTTCCTCCATTCCAATCATCCTATTTGCCATCCATATCCTGAATTCTATTTCTGACATTTCAGCAATATATCTATGGATGATATTTTCTATTGTATCTCCTTTGTAATCTCTTGGGTAAGTTGATCTGCTCTGATTTTTCATTTGACAGAGTTCTTCTGCTGTTCCTCCCCAATGAGTATTTTCAGCTTAAAAAAATGTATCATATATATTTAGTTGAAGTGGTAGGTTCTCCCTGAATATTTGTTGGGGGCTAATCCTTTAGGAAACACTGTAGTATCCTTTTTGGCAATTAAATCTGGCAGGGTAAGACTGCCTCAAGAAGCCCCAGGAACTGGACCTAACAACCCTTTCTCCACTGAGCTGGGGCTTGTGATTGTGGCTTTTCCTTAAAGCCTTGCAAGGATTCCTATAAGGGCAATAGCCAGAGATTCTGAGTGCTGGCTTCATGTGGTAGCTCAGCCTGACTCTCTCAATGTCAGCTTGTTCTCTACTGAATCCTAGGGAGTCAAGGTATTTTGCTGTAACCTCTGCTGGGGACAGAAGGGAGATCTGCAGACAGACTCCCTGAATCTACCCCTTACTGTTTCAACTTCACTGCTGCTCAGTTTCAGAGGGTCACCAGATGGACACCTCTGACCCTGAGTTCCAGTCAAATCTGCTTAGGATGTACTATCAACACCCACCCAAAGGAGTTCAGAGGGTCACCAGGCCAACCAGATCCTGTCAAACTCTCACAGCAGTGCAAGCAATACCCACACAAATGAGTCCAGGGGTCACCAGGTGGACAGCTCTGGCCACCAATTACAGCCAAACTCATTCAGGTAGCACTAGCAAAGCCCACCCAAACAAGTTCAGGTGGTCTCCAGGCACACAGAAAACAGAAATCTACAGGCAGATCTGCTTGAGAAATCCCATGGGGCTGGAGAAGGGTCTTTTCTAATGGGAAAGGGAGTCAGGAAAGTTTGCTCCTCTCCCTGCTAAAGTTAGAACTGAGGAGCCACTGGTTCCATGCTGCAGCCCAGGGGCCCACACAAGGCTGCAACGTCTCATTGAACTCACCACTCTGGCCCCTCTGCAGGGTCTTTCAGGCACCATGAAAGGGTAAAGGATGAGTTGTGTGTTCAGGATTGTGGAGAAAATATTTGCTGTCTTTTTTGCCAGGCAGGATAGGGTCTAGGCTTAACAGCTCTCTCCCGTGAGATGAGGTGAGAGGTCCTTTTGTTCCCTGCTTGCTCTGGAAAGCCTGATGCAGGCCTCCTGCTTGGGGGTGGGGGTCTGTGGTCCTCTTGGCAATGGATACTTTCCAGCAAGTCACTCTGTACTTGATCTTAGTTGTCTTTCTTCCTCTTTCTTGACCCACCACTTGCCTCAGCAGGGATGGTGTGCACCTTGCTTACTTCTTTCTGTGTTCAGCTCCCCTCCTTCAGCTTCTCCAAGTCCACTTCAGTTCTCTGCACAGGAGCCTCTGGTGAAAGCTGCTTCTAGTTGGCCATGTGACTCCTCCCTTGGCATGAGTGATTATTAATTTAATTTCCAGCTAGTCTCCCTTTCCCAAAGAATGGGACATGGGGCTGAAAATTGCAAACATCTAACCCTGGTTCAATTTTTCTTGTGACCAGCCCCATTCTGGAGCCCACCAAAATTTGTCTCAAAACAAAAGACACTTCTATCACCCAGAAAATTCCATGGGATTAGGGACTCTGTGTCAAAAATTAGAGATCAGAAACCCAATATTAGTACCAAAGATGGACCTAGGACTCCTATTGCTCAGGAAATTACAAGGGCTTTAGAAGGTCTTTGCCAGAAACTGGGGGCAGAGACCAAATACATATTTCTTATTATGTCATAATATCACAAAGCATATTCACTGAAGCCTTATTTATATTCACAAAGCTTTGGAAACAACTTAAAGGTTTACCAGTAGGGGATTATTAAAACAATCATGGCATATTTATTAAATAAATAGTATACAGTCATTTTTAAAGGTGTTACGAAAGGATATTGAATGACAAATAAGATATTTATGACATTTTAATTAATAAAAGGTTAAAACACACTTGGGTATTTAATAAACAAAAATAAAACTTGTCTATTTAAAATAGGTTAAAAGCCTTGATCTTCATCCACTCACCAAACATGCTCTACCCTTGGCACTACTTCAGGGAATAGCAACTCCCTCCTTCTGATTGCTCAGGACAAAACTATGGAGGCATCATAGTTGGTTATCACAGCCCCATCCAACTGATAGGAGTCTGAAGGCTTTTAGTCAGGGACAGGGAAATGTAAAGGGGGTTGGGCAAAGCCAACATGCCTGGAAAGTCCCCAGGAGGAAGTTTCATAGCCACCACAGAGTGCCCACATGACCGACACAGCCATTAGTTAACAGCTGTCACTGTGTGGGACATGCTAGGAAGAAAGACCCACAAGGGGACTGGGTGAAAGAAGCCCCCGGTTTGACAAGGAGCCAATAACCACAGGCCATTTTAATTTGAAAGAGGCAACCAGAGCACACCATTAATAACCAGGAGAACATTTAATGATTAAAAAACCCTCAGACAAAGAAAAAAAGTGGCAACCTGCTTGGGATCCCCCTGTGCTTGCTTTCCTCTTTCTGTTCTTCTCAATAAATTCTCTTGCTTTCACTTTCTTGCAGTCCATGAGTTCACTCTTCCATTCCCAAGACCATGAACCTGGCAGGAAAATTCTGGTATCACAACCAGTCAGAAACTCCTTTGATTCCCACCCTCTAAGTGTACCCAGAATAGCAGCCTCTCTAGACTCATGGCTAATGCCCAAGGGCAAGCCACCACTGGCTCTCTCACTCCTCACAAGTTATTCTCAACACAGCACAGAGTGACCCTGTTAAGGCATTGCATCTCTTCTTGGAACCTCCCTATTCAACAGCTTCCTGTCTTCTTCAGGGTCAAAGACACACAAAATGGTCAGTAGTATACAGGGGGAACACAGCTTATTCAGATACTTTTGGCCTCTGGGTATGGGGTAGGGCCCCTCCAGAAGAAGGGTTTTATGACCTACTTTAGGCAGATAGGTCAGAGGATTCTTTTATGTCCTGCTTCAGGAGAGAAAGGTGGGAGAAGGTCAGACAGTGACCTTCTGCTTGTATGATTTTCTCAATTTCCTTCAATTTAAAATACTCAGTATGCTAAAATGCCATGTTTTGAATTATACTTGGAATCTGAGCCTCAACACAGAATATAAGCTTCATAAGTGAGAGATTTTTCTCTCCTTTGTTTTATAGAAGTCTGCATCTCCTCCACCTACATCTATCAATGCATATTGGTTGACTGTCTTAAATGCATCATTTTGGGATGATTCTGTTTTTATTGAACGCTGAATGTACAGTTGATCTCCATTATTTGAAGATTCTGAATTTTCCAATTTGCCTACTTATTAAAATGGATCTATAATCTTCAAATCAATACTCAACAGCACCTTCACAGTTATGTTGGGATATGTGGAGTCAGTGAAATACAGCAGAACCTTTGTAAGTTGACCACCCAAGGGACTGGAACAAACTGGTCAACATACAGAGGTGGTCAACGTAAGGAATTAGGCCTACTGTACTGATATGTACATCTGGTGCATGTTCAGTCTATGGAAATTAGGTCAACTTGAGTCGGGGGTCAGTGTAGGAAAGTAGTCGATTATTTGAGATTTGAGTTGCCCTCTGTATACATTTTCAGCTGAACAATGCATCATTCTGCTCTCATGTTTCAGCTCTCATATGGTAGATAGACCTTTACACAATCTATCTAATGTCATGCTTTTTGCATTTTGATATAACTTAAACATGTAATAATAAAATTAAAACTCAGCTAGCTATTACCCTTTGGGAGAAATCCTTTCTCACCTGCAGGGTTTAGTCTCAAGTAATTTTTGTGTTTCTGTCATCTGGGATTTCTAGGGTTAAAGACACAAACATTTAAGCTGTCAAGAGAAAAGTATTAACTGTCATTAATTCCCAGTGTACAATCTGGGTGTACGGTAATTGTTGTTATTCTAAAACTTATCCCGATTTGCTATTTCAGTTCCATATAGACAAAAATTTAGTTAACACCTCTCCTTAGTGTTAACCATTCACTATAGTTCTTATTCACAGCTATTAGTGGTGTGTGTTAGGTGGAGAGTCAAGAAACTGCCTACGTTTACTTTTTTGTACTAAGGGTTTAATATTTGTTTGTTGAAAGTCCTTTCTCTACTAACTATAAAAAGTCAGATTTGTTTAACTAGGTAAATAATCCCTTGAGTTGAAGAAAATGGTGTGGCTGACACCTTCTTTCTCCTCTAAGATGGGTTTGCTTATCACTGATGAATGCTCATCAAACTTTAGCCAATGAGTAGGCACAATAATTGTTATTTCGTAAGTACTTTAAAGACCATAGTACTGTAGGAGACCCAAAACATGCTACTCTGAAATATAACTACAGGAGGCTAGAATAGGCTGCTCTAAAACATGCCCCTTTGGCATAAGGACTAATTTCAGCTGTTTATTTTGAGGCAGCATAGACACAGGAAAAGCTCTGAAAACAGGAGTTACCCCTTTGTAAGAAAATTTCCATTTATAAATGAAATCTCCATCTGTAAGAACATCTCCTTTTTCTGTATCAGGAAGAGGAGGATGACTAAGTCACCAGACACTCTCATCAGTGGAGATGGCTTCGACTTAAGTCTAGGTAGCAAAACTTACTTTTCTTTATCATACTGTGCACTTTACTTGGTTGCCTCTCTGTTGCTTCTTCTCATTCTTTTTTTCTTTGTTTCAGTTAGTTAAAGATGGCATCTAAGCCTGAACTCAAAACCACCACTTTGAGATTTACTCATTTTTCCCCCTGGATATCTTCAACACATGAAAGAGAATACATACATCACTAAGCATCTGTTAGTTTTTCTCTTGTTAAATTGTCTTTTGTTAACAAGCTTGGCTATTTTTTTTTTTAATAGATGGGGTCTTGCTATGTTGTCCAGGCTGGTCTTGAACTCCAGGCCTTAAGCAATCCTACTGCCTCAGACTCCTCAAGGGCTGGAATTACAGGCATGAAGCACTGCTCCAGGCCAGGATGGATGCATATTTTTTAATTCCCCTGCATAAGTATTTATGAGTGGAATTGCTGGGTCATATGGCACTCTGCTTAATATTTTAAGGAACTGCCAGATTGCTTTCAAAGTGGCTACAGCATTTTAAAATCCCAGAAGCGATGTATAAGGGTTCTGATTTCTCTACATTCTTGGCAACATAGGTTATTTTCTGCTTTTTCATTATTTTAGCCATCCTAGTGTGTATAAGGTGGCATTTCATTCAAGTTTTGATTTTCATTTTCTTAATGAGTAATGATGTTGTTTCTTCATGCTTTAAAAAGTATTCATTGTTTTCTCTCAAAGTGTCTGGTTTGCTTTTTTCCTTTTTCTTTTCTTTTCTTTCTTTCTTTCTTTCTTTCTTTCTTTTTTTTTTTTTTTTTTGAGACAGAGTCTCAGTTTCTTGCCCAGGCTAGAGTATTGTGGTGTCAGCCTAGCTCACAACAACCTCAAATTCCTGGGCTCAAAAGATCCTTCTGCCTCAGCCTCCTGACTAGCCGGGAGTATAGGTATCTACCATGGCACCTAGCTAATTATTCTATTTTTAGTAGAGATGGGGCCTCACTCCTGCTCAGGCTGATCTTGAGCCATTGAGCTCCAGCAGTCCTCCTACCTTGACCTATCAGATTGCTAGGATTACAGGCATGAGCCACCACACCGCACCTGACATCTGCTTTGTTTTCTAATACATAAATGTTTTTTCTGGATTTTAAGAGATAACACAATTAACTCATTCCCTTTCAGTCACATCTCTGTCGTTCCATTCTCTGGAAGTCCTATTTTTGGCCTTTCATTCTCAGCTGAAGTTCTCTAAACAGCGATTTCTATGTATCTGTTTTTATTTCCCCATTGTACACTTGTCTCCATAGACTACCATGTCATATGGCTTCAGGTGGCACCATTCACTTAGAATATGACGGGTTTGGAGCCCCTGAGCTGTGCATTGTTAGCTGCCCTTCTCCTCACCAACTCCCCTGACGTCCTTTGTGATCTGGCTTCCTGGACTTTGGCCATCTTTCTTTGGAAACACTATCTTTTCTGGAAGGCAGAACCTCCTATCTGTACTCTGGTTTACTAAGAATAGGTGAGGTTTGCCAAGGTACGGATTCCTTAGCTTGAGAGCAGCCAGGTAGGTTCCAGAAAGCTGGAGTTTCTGGTCTATTTGCATCAGGCCTCCAGTAGCCTTGCCTGGTACCTTTTGCTGTTACACAAATGTCATTCTCTTCTCTGCACTGACCAAGGGTTGGGAAGTTCTGCTAAAGCAACACATTACTTCCTTATTTGTAAATCCAACAGACTTTTTTCCTGGTCTTCAATGGTCTCTCCTGGGTCATTCCAACTTTTCTAGCTCCTCTGTCTTCATCTTCTTCCTTTTTTCCCATCTACTCAATCACTAAAGGTTGAAATTTTCCCAAGGCTTAGCCCTGGACCCTCTCCTCTTATGGAGCACATTTCCTAGATGAGCTGGCAAACTTAATTGTCTGACTTCATATGTCATCTATGTGAAAGAATTAACTGATGGATGGGTCAGTTATCCATCCATCAGTTATTCCCATTCATCAGTTAATTCTTTTACATAGATGACATATGAAGTCAGACAATTAAGTTTGCCAACTCATCTAGGAAATGTGCTCCATACCCCATTGTTGAATATCACTAGAATCACTAGGTGGCGAAGCGGAGCCCTTCAAAGGTGACCACAGTGATATTCAGTGATGAGGTTTGTCTAGGATGAGTTCATGAATTTAATTGTCAGACCTCATAGACACTTATATCTCTTCTGGGCTCCAGACTATTATGTCCTTGTATCTTTGAGCTCTCTAGAATCTTTCAAATTGATCTGAAAAGGAACATGCCTGAAATTAAGTTCAGGATCTACCTCCACTACCCCAACTGGTCCTCTTTCAGACTTCCCGCCCTAGCCATTTCCTTGGACAGCAAAGCTAAAATCAATTATGACCACTCTTGCTCTAACCCATCATGTTCAAGTCATGTTACAAATAGCTCTTAAATATCTGTTTTCTCCATCTCCACTGCCACCAGCTGAGTTTACCTACTCCCAGCTATCTGTACTGCTTTCTGCCTCTGCTTTCTCAGCAACAACCCTTAACTGTCCAGGCTGCAGCCAGAGAGATCTTTCTGAAATGTAATCATGCCAGCACCCCCAACTCCTGCTTCAATCTGTCAGTGGCTTATTATTACTCCCTCAGGGCCAAAGAGAACCCACTCACCCATTACCCTGTCTATCTCTCAGGTGTCTCACACCATCTTCCTTTACAATCGCCAGGTTTTAGTCTCTTGGGCTGCCCCTGCTCCCCTCCACCACTGAAGATTCTTGCACAAGTTTCCCACCAAAATGTTTTTTTCTTTCTTCTTTGTTTAGTTGGTGGCTACTCATCCTTCTAACCTCAGTTAGAACCTCAAAGTTCATCTCCTCTTTGTCGCCCTCCCTGACCTCCCTGTCACCATTAAATTCCCCGATTAGGTCCTCCTACAGTACCTCTCCTTTACAATATTCCTCAAGGTTTAACTTTTATTTGTGCCATCACCTGATTAATGTTTATCTCCCTCTAGACTACAAACTTCAGGAGGCAGGAGGATTTATTGCTGGATTCTCTATTGCATATTCATCCCCCAAGCAGGATGCCTGGTACAAAGCAGGTGCTTCACATCTGTTGAATGAATGAAAGAACAAATGGCACGCTAAGAAGTTGGCAATTTATCCTGTGGACTTCATTGAAAGAATGTAAGCAGAAAAATATATGCTTTAAATTTTAAAAAGAAAACTCTGTCAGCTGTTTTGAGACACAAAGAACAGGGAGTGAAGGAATAAGTTTGGAACCTGTCGAAACAGTACAATCGAGAAGTGTAGGGTACCCAACCAAAGCCGTTCTGGGAAGGCCGAGGAGCAGGGAGTGGCTGTCAGGATAGGTAGGATTGATGGAACTCAGTGACTCCATGGGGTGGCTGTGTGGTGGAGGGGAGTACGCAAATGAATCCAGGGTAAGTAAGAGACAGAACAGGTTTGGAGCAAGAGGGAATGGGCTCAGTTTTGAACTCCATGAATTTTAGGCCCCTACAGGACATACAGGGATGATGTCTAATGTGCAGCCTTCTATTTCCAGGAGGTTTCAGAGGGGTTTCTTCCCTGCCTATTAACAAGGGATAGGCTCATTCTTTACAAAACTAAACAGTTCCTGGTGCCTTATCACCTTCACTCTTCTTCTTAACAAAATGTCTTCAGAAGGACAGACAGCACAGCTCTGTATAAGTTTAATTCCTATTCACTCCTCTACTCCCTGTTATTTTGACATGTCTAAACTGCCTTTATTAAGGGCCCCAAAAGCCAAATCCAGTGTACCCTGAAGTGCTGAATGTACAAAACAATAGCAGCCAGGTCACATGCAAAAATAGAAGTCTGACCCACAACCTGCAGCAACCTGCCCAGGAAACCAGCCCCTTATCTACAGTAAACAGCCCCACGCTCCCTGTTGCTGTCTTTGGAAACAATCCAGGAAGACAAAAGATAACACCTGTGACAAATGGCCCCAAACAGGCAGGATTTTGTAACTGACAGCTTCTCCAAGTTTTGTCCCTGTTTCCAATTTAAGACCAATCAGAGAAAGCCAAATATGCTCCCCTACCCAATCTAATCACACAGGACACTTGTCTCCTGGTTACCCTGCCTGCAGCTCCCCTACACCAACAACTTCTATCAGGGCACATCTTCCTTTGTCCCTCACCATAAGCCTTCCCACTCCTCTGCCTGTCTTTACATCTCTGCTGACTGGTGGCTGTCTCTCCTACTAGCAGGCTCAGCATAAGTAGCCTTTGCTTATCTCATTTGGTTGGTTTTTGTTTGTTTTCAGGGATCTTCACTTTTTATCTTGGGAAATCCACTCAGAACATACATATTCTGATCCACAGCCCCCCAACTGTATGGCATCTTTGCTTGCTGCAGGGTGTAGCCTTCTTCTCTGCTCACCTTCATGGGCCTCCTTGGGTGATGGCGTCCCTTCTTTAAGTATTACTGTTGTGCTCCACTGCTGAATCACTCTGTCCAGCTCAGATTTGTTCCTTCTGACCTCTCCCAGATGGTCCCTAAGTACCTAAATTTGACATATTCAAAGCCAACTCACCCACCCCCAACATGGCCTGCCTTCCCTCCCTCTGCTAGTCATGCCATGCCTGCCACAGCACCCACCTCAAATAATTAACTTCTGCTGATTGATTCGGCCTACATATTCCTTGGGGCACTTCCTCTTCTCCCTCTCTCTTCCTGTAGCCCACTTCAGGACCTCCTGTTGCTTCCTAAAATACTACTAAATGGTTTCCCACTTTCCAGGCATGTCCTCTTTCAAACAACCCTCTATTGATAGAATCATCTTTTCAAAACGTACACCTGAACATGGCACGCCTTGTCCACAAAACTTCAATGCCTCTCCTTTACGTATTATGCCCTACAAGTCCGCTGTATGTCCATATCAGCTGTATTTCCTGCCACACAAGACTTTGAACTTGATGTTCCAAGCAGACACAACATACTGTTTAGACTCTTGCAAATGTGCAAAGATGTGAGCATGTCCCCAACACTCTGATAATATTCTTACTTGTTTCCCTGTTGGTGACATATGATCTAGGCTTGGAGTGTTCAGAGAACATTGGTGACCAGCGAGCTCCTCCATGCCTGTGAAGAGATCTCTGCTCCAGTGGCTAGCTGCAGGGAGGACCACATTAGAGTGAACTACTCCAATTCTTGAACTTCAGCATTCTCTTTGTCAAAACCCTAGTTTATACTTGTCTTTTAGACACGGCTGAAACCAAATGGAGCAAAATATAGGTCTTCCCAGCAGAAGGGGAATTTTAAACTCTTGCCCTCAGAAGTTTCGATGTGCTGCACAAACTGAGTCCTTGCTTAGACTTACAAATGCAGCCCTTTTCCTTCCTGTGACCCCACCGGTGTTCTCCACATCACTTAGAAGGGCACAGCAGGCTCCCTCTGCTCCCCAGCAGCCATCCGCTGTCAGCCTACCCAGCAGGAAGAAAGAAAGTCAATATCCCAGGGCAACCGGCTGGGCAGAAGCAGGAGGGAGAGAATGGTCGGGTGATTTCACATGTAAACATTTTAAAGATGCCCATAGCCAGCAGTCACCTTTTATATCACATATCTGTGAAGAGCATCAGCGCCTGGGGGAGACTGGGAGACAAGAAATTCCCCCCAACAGAAAATATAGCCTGCAGCTTGTAACTGCGGAGAGGCGCGCCTCATTTTTCAGGTGCCGGACCAGGCCTCCCCGGCTCCCGGCAGGACTGTGGAGGCTGCTGGCATCTGAAGCAGGTGCAGCGGCCTCCGCGCTCATGGTGGAAGACAACATCGCAGAGCAAAGACAGCTCTCGAGGCGCTGCGGCCAGAAATGTCCCAGGCCACAAAAGACTATTAAGGCTGACACCAGGAGAAGGGATGGTGACACCAGGAGAAACTCAAACATGGAGAAAACGGACGCCACCTCTGGAGCCAGCTAGCTGCGTGTCATTATCACCACGCCCGGCAGCGTACACACACATCATATCCACACACGTCTACACCCATTACACATGGACACACCTACATACATACACACACCTGCACATACACACCATCCACACACTGCACATTTATATACATAAATATATACACAGTGGACACACACACACATACATATACACCATACACAAATACATACACGCACACCTACATACACCATATACAGACACATCTCCACACACCACAAACAGACACAAATACACACATACATACACACACCTACCCACATACATACACCCCATTCATTACCTACCCCTACACACAGCTACTCACACACATACACACACGTATTTCAGGATGACTAGGGAGGGACACGACACACACTCTTGCAGTGGTGCCCGTGAGCCACTGCTGTGTGGAGGGTAACTCCAGATGACACAGGAGCAGCGACGCCTGGTCCCAGCTCTAAAGCCCGCTGTTGATGCATCAGGGAAAAGCTCGGCCCAGGACAGAGTTCCCTGGGATTAGGGCGAGTCTCTACATTTGGGGCTTCATTCATGACCCACAGTTATCAGCAAGCAGCTCCCCCCACCAGCTGTGCTTCTAACAGGGGCTCATGGCCTCTCCTGGGAAAGTTAGGCTTCTTGGATTATTCCCAAATCTCCACACTTGAAGAGGCACATTGGGGGCCAAGGCCAGGGCTTGTCCTGGGGACAGTCTGGATTTAGGGCTGCAGTGAGAAGTGGAGCCACAAGGGTGCAGGGACAGCCACACGCTTTCAGGCAGTGGATGTGCCTGTGAGGAGGAGAGAGGGTTAATGCTTGGAACTGAACTTGGCTGTGCCTGTGGTTTATGTGGCTGTTTCCCCACACAGTATAGTGGAACTGGGCATGAGGAGGGGGCAGGTGCTGGTGGCCGGGCCTGGCTTGGTCCTGTGAGAACCTGGCCTCTCTTTTACTTGGAGAGTTCCCATCCATTAGAGCAAGCCCTGCTGAGGGACTGAGGACAGAGCTGGGTCAGACAGTCCCCAGAAGTGACCGATGGGAGTGATCCCCTAGGCCCGAGGATACCCACTGGACCCTGACTTTGGAAGGGCCACAGAAACCCTGCACAGCTGATCCCTAAGTCTGAGCAGTGGAGACAACCTCCTGGCAGCTCGTTCACGGGGGCCGTGGGTCTTGGCTTTCCTAGTTTTCTGAACACATCTCTGGGTATGGCAGAGACCCAGGTTATGGAACTGTCCCTTGCTTCCCTCCCCTTGGGGAATTTTCATCAGCCTTTTTTGTGCAACCCTCTGAGAGAGTCTGTGTTGGGAAAAGCCCTGACAGGCAGCAGGACTGAGCCACACACTTTTGTCAGCAACATCTTTGCAGAAAAGCACATTAAGGTGTGGTCGTTTCCGAGAACCCACAAAACCGTGAGGCAGGACAAGTGCTGTGAGCAAATCCCCAGCAGAGAATGTTCAGTCCTCCAGTTGAAGAAACCAGCGTGAACTGTTACCTTCCTCCAGAAAGTACGTAGCAACAATAGGTTTTCATGAAGCAAAAAAAGGTTTGCTCAGCAAGATAGCAGAGGACTTAGAAAATGTTAAAAAATGGAACATCTCCAGCAGTAGGAACAGAGGGGACCAGGTCAAGAGAGGAAATTGAAAATGTCTGGCTGCTTTGGGCCTTGATTTACCTGTTGAGAAGGAAAGGGTATTTCACATTCTGAACCATGAGCCAGCACTGACAAGTTCACTGCTTAATCGGAAGAGTCCAGCAAATTAATAGGTAATTCTGATAGAATAACAAAACCTCTCTCGGGTGGAACGTTAATTATCACCCTGCTGCAAGGGAAAGGTGACAATATGGATTTGTCCAGGAAGAAGGAAGGAGAGGGCTATTTTCAGGGTCAGTGGATTTCTCCTTTCTCTCCCCTCCCTTCTCCTCTCTCCTTTCCTCCCCTCCCCTGTTCTTTCCTCCCCTCCTGTTTCCTGCTCACCTTCTCTCATCTCCTTCCCTGGCCTTCCCTCCCCCTTCCCTTTCCTCCTCTCCTCTCCTCCCCTGGCCTTCCTTTCCCTTCCCCCCTTCCTCTCCTTTCCCCTCATCTCCCCCATCTCCCAGAGCATCTCAGCATCTCACAGGAGAAAATATGGTGGTTTTCCCCTGTGAGGGGAGAGCTGATAAGCTTCGGTAAGCAGGAGATTCTTGGCATTATAGGAAAGGACTGACGCACACCCTGCCTGCTTGCACAGGGAAGTTGCCTGCTACCGTTGTTTTGAAGGAGCAGTTGGGATCCACTGTGTTTTAGGAAGTGCCTGGGGTCTCTAACCCTCCCTCCAGAGCCATCATCCCTGCCCCACTTCCTCCGTAGGCAGCCCTGGGGACCTGGCTATGGTGCTCTTTCATTTTTACTCTTACCTACTCCTTTTAGCGTGGTTTATGCAGCTGGGGGACAGCCCGGGTCCTGGCTGCATTCCCACTGATTCTGAGCTCTTTATGTTTGTGTTTGCAACGACTATTCCTGCAGCTGGGAACTCCTTCCTCCTCCTTCTTTTGGCTGATTCCGGCTTGTCTCTTAGGCCCTCACCTTTCTCCAGGTAGCCTCCTCTGATTTCCCTGATCCCCAAGTGTCCTGTTCAGTGTGTTCCTTTGTCACAGCCCTGGTCACATTGGATTGCAGCCCTATGCACCTGTTTCTTATACAGGCCTGTGAGCAGAAGAGAGGGTGTGGGGCCCTTCATCCTCTGGTCCCTTTTACACTGTGCCTCTCCCTGTCTTTCACTCAGGCAGAGGGCCACACAGGCCAAAAACATGCTGGAGGTGGGAGTAGATGACTCATTGCCCTGGGTGGCAGCTGGGAGTGGGAGTGTGGGGGGTCCCCTGGTGGAAATTCCCTTCTGTGGTGCAGTTCCTTTGAGAGGATGTTGAAAGTCCAGGAAAGAATAGACAATAAAGCATGGAAATTAGAAGGCTCTTAGGAAACGCTCTAGCTCCTGCTTACCCCAGGACTGCACTGGTGGAGCCGGGGATGGCCTCTCATTATTACTGCCCCAGCACAGGGGCTGTGCTCTTAGATGAACAATGCGGAAGGGACCAAGAGTTGTGTTAAATCCACACCAAGGATGTTTTATGATTCCTGTCTGACGTCTCTTAGGGTGAGTGTTGAAGAACACACTTTGAGAGACATTGATATTTCCTTTGCTTTTAGATTTTTCAAATGATACATCTCATTTTAAGACTGTGGCAACTATGGGCCAGGTATGATGGCTCATGCTTGCAATCCTAGCTCTAGGAGGTCAAGGCAGGTAGATTGCTTCAGCTCAGAAGTTCAGCCTAAGCAAGAGTAAGACCCTGTCTCTACTAAAAATGGAAAAACTAATGTTGATACATCTCATTTTAAGACTGTGGCAACTATGGACCAGGTACGATGGCTCATGCTTGCAATCCTAGCTCTGGGAGGTCAAGGCAGGTAGATTGCTTCAGCTCAGAAGTTCAGCCTAAGCAAGAGTAAGACCCTGTCTCTACTAAAAATGGAAAAACTAATGTTGTGGCAGGTGCCTCTTGTCCCAGCTACTCAGGAGGCTGAGGCAAGAGGATTGTTGAAGCCCAAGAGTTTGAGGTTGCTGTGAGCTATGATGCCACCATGGCACTGTACCTGGGGAGAGACTGTCTCAAAAACAACAACAAAAAAAAAAAACTGGCAACTGTGGTCTCATCTCAGCCTTCTTTTCCTCTTCTTCCTTCCTTCCCTCCCACCCTCCCTTTCTTTCTCTCTATTTTCCTTCTATGTGCTGTCTAAGGGTGACATTTGAGTTGTAATAGAATGAGCCACAAATGTGTTTGCATGTGACTGATGGCTGGCTTGCAGGCAGCCCACACAGTCTATGCATGCTGGGAGCCGGTCCCAGGCTGGTGGGGTGCTATGCCCCTGATGAACTGGTGTTTGGCCATCTGTGAGTGATAAATCAGTCCCCCCACCCCGTGGACAGCCAGTGTAAAAGATCTTTTACTAGATGGATATTCTTAAGAACAGGAATTGTGTCTTGTTTATCTCAACCTCCACAGAGCATGACTCAGAGTAGGTCTCAGGAATGCTTGTTGGATTCATGAACATAGTCCAGTATTAGTGTATGACGAGAGGCAGAACCGCAGGATAATTACAGATGGCAGAGGGGACCCTGGGAGACCTTCTACCTCACAGCCCAGAAGTCCAGCCAAGAGTAAGTACCATGGGGGTGCGAGTCCCATGGAACCGGCAGATGGCAAACACACATCCTCAAGTTGGGGACTTGGACTTGCTGTCCACACAATGCCTTGTGAGATGAAGATGTACGTGTCATGGAGACCTGAGACTAAGAGCCTCAGAACTAATTCTAAACCTTCCCACTCGACATATATTTTCTTGTCCTTAAAATCTTCTAATCTACAGTAAAAATAAAAGTAGACTTCTCTTTTCTAAGCCCAAATAAAGTGCCTTCCATGCCATTGGCACTCACTCAAGAAACATTTGAATGAATGATTTGGAAGTGCAGGCAAGCTGGCCAGGACATCTGTCACAGTGCTGCTGGCCAGCATGGGTTTGGCCGGTCCAGCTGGCTGGGTGTGGCTCCTTGTCTTTCCTCCGTGCTCCTCCTGGAGCTGCAGGGAGCAGGAGTTGTGATGGGAAGATGTCCAGGGTGCTCTGTACCTGTTTCTGTTCCCCAGGCCCTCCCCATTTTCATGGCCGCCTTCCCTGTACGCGGCCAGGGCCACTGACCCCACTCCCAGTCCAAATGGCCTGCAGTCATAGAAGGCCTTTCCTTCCCAGTTCCCATATGTGGCAGTTTTATCATCTTCAGTCGGAGACTTACACTTGAGGTTTTCACATCAAGGCCCAGGTTTTTGATGGCAGGTTTTTGGCGGAGCTGCCAGGCTCATAAACCAAGGTAATGATCTTTGGGAAGCAATCACTTTAGCTATTGTTTCACAGCAGTCGCCAGAGAGCTAAGAAAGAACCCAGTGACTTCAGGACAGTAGAGCAAAAGGGAAAACAGCAGCTGCAGCAGCAGCCTGTGGATGGCAGGGAAGGTGACTGCTAATTTTACAGGCGCTTGGAGATATTCTGGCACTTTCCTCAGACACCAAGGGACCTGCAGTCACTTTTGCTGGATGACTTTTCAATCTCTCAGCATTAAAAAGCTCAATAGGAAAGAACTGTATTCTATTGTCCAGTTTTGCAATTTTCTTGAAGGTCAGTATTGCATGTGGAATGCCTAATGGGAAATTGCTATAAAGACTGCAGCTAATTACAGGTTAGCGGATAAAACAACACTCTTCTCTGGAGAGTTTATGCACACAGGTTGAAGGATAAAATAGGGCTGAATGGGATTTGGTTTCTTTGTGTTTATCCAAGTCACTGGCCCAAGGCAGGAAGGTAATATATGAAAAGGGACATTTTTGGAATAGTTGTTTTTGAATTATGTTCATGAAATACACACTGTGCTATGGAGGACATGTGGGAAAGCTACACTCTGACCGCATGACTAATTTTTAAAGCCTCACATAGAGAGAATTCCCCCTAAGAACACAGCTGGGATATTCCTTCGTGGACTGAATGTGTCAATTATGAATTGAACTGAAATGAAATTTTACTCCATTATGGCAAAGCACACTGAGGAGTGGACCCTGCAGCTAGCATATTATGTAGTACTTCATACACCAAGTACTATTATTTTATTAACTTTAAGAACATGTTTTACATAAAAACAGGCAACATCAAAAAAGCTCAGTTGATAAATGAACATCATATATCACAGATGATTTCATTCCACATTAACCTACATTTATTATCTTAAGCTGAAGGATTAGGGCAAAAATTGGATCTCATTCCACCTTTAATCATGGATACAAATCATTTGAAAGTTATTTCATTAGGATTCTGAAAATCAAAGATTAACCTGTGCCATCTGATCCATGCAGCAAGTGACAAATTCAGTATTTTCAAAGGAAACATTGACTATTTTTTCTCACACCAAATTGAAACCTTTCAGAAACTTACTTAAATGCGTCGAGTCCCTAGCTCACCTTTTTAGTATGCATGAGCAAAATACTATTTAATTTCACACTCAACTAATCCTTTAATAATTTCCTTTCAGCCAGAATGAAAAAGGCTATTATTAATTTCCTAATAAAAATTTTTAAAGGTTATTGAGGATGACTATAACCTTGGACCAATTTCAATTTCTTTTCATTTTTTTCTGAGAATACACCAAAGATTAATGTCAATGGCAAGTGAGAAATTGTCCCCAGAGAACTATTCAAGGACCTTTCTTACCACATTCGATGGGACTGGAATGAACTGACATCACAGCATCTTTACCATCATTTTAAAAATTCTACTTTCTTTTAGTAGCAACAGTGAAGGCTTTAGAACTAATACTTTAAATTAATAAAGTATATCACAGACAAAAATATACAATTTTACATTAAAGCAACATTAAGGGTCTCAATTTAGTTAACCAAAAATGAATATTAAGGAAATTTCCAAGTATGTTGTAATTTTATAGATTGCTCTAAAAAAAAGAAACTAAAGCTGTTATTGGTCTCCACGGGCAAGATATTACAAACCTCATGATGAAAACACCTGCCAGTTAGAAACTTGCTCACTGAAAAATGATCACTGCAGCTTCAGGGTTGAAGCCGGACAGAAAACAAACAAACAAAAAGTTGAATTCTCCCAGAGGTATTCTAGGTCTCTACAGTGAATTTCCTGTTTCCCACCAGTTTACGACCCTTAATGTTACTGGATGGATGGTTGCATATTTGAGATGATTAAAAAATAAAAAACGGGCTTAAAAGCACCTCCTCAAGTATGTAATTACATATAAACTGAAGACTCTTTCTGATGGTCCAGGGACCCCATTTGTCACTGTTTCATGTATAAGCACCATTGAGCCAATTTTTAAAGCACATTTGCAGTTATCAAGTGTTTAGTGTGTCCTCAAGTTTTTATGATTTGTTTGCCTTCATGCATTAAAAAAACCTGTCAAGTGCGTTATTTTATGCTCTTTTTTTCATATCTGAATTGACAGTATTGTTAATTTGGAAGTGCTTTAAATCACTATTTTCCCCCAACAGACTAGAATGGCTTTGTAACATTTGACAATTAAATAAGGAAATCTCTATCTCCGGAAGCACATATTTGACCCTCGAAACTGCATGCAAAATAAGGGTCTGCTGGAGAGTATTTTTCCAAACTCTTAATGGAAATGCAGACAGTATGTGGGGGAAGACTGACTTTTGAACTGACCAACTTCAAGTTTTCAAAACAATCTTTGGACCAAAAAAAAGTCATATAACAGTTAGAAAAATAATGACAAATTATAGAAAGGTATATTATCTACCACACATGCCAGATAAATTAAATTTAAAAGAATCCAGCCACATCCAAATGAATAATTATGTAAAAACTGATATATCTTATGCTTTCTGAAATTCTGAAATCACAACGAAGGAGGGGCCAGAAAGGATTTTTCGGTTATCCTTTTCTTGGGAGAGTTGGGAAGAAGTTGGCAAGAGCAGGAAGTGAACCTTCCCTATTTGGTACAGGCCCTGTAACTTCAGCCTGGGGCGCATTTTTATGGTCAAATTAAAAACCCTTGAGAATAGAAGTTCATCATGGACATTCTGACAGATCCTTACCCAGAGAAGGGCTAGGGGCAACACGGTAATATTAAGCAAGCTCTCCCTCAGCACAATCGAGCTTCAGCACGAGGGACCGAGTGGTCTAATGGATGCCCTTGGCCAGCAAACAAACTGTGATTTAATGTGCTTGAGACTCGGTCATTACAGTAGCTCCCTGGCCCTCTAAGCCAATTTTTTCTTTTCTTTTGTTTTCAAACTGAAATATGCCTCAAAGGGTAAAGGATTGCAATTTTAGCCTTCATTCATGGATATATTGCTTTCTTTCAACAATATCTGACGGGCCTGTTAACCACCCCCTATGGGGTTGCTGAGCAAGTTATGGGAAGGTCTCATTGAATACAAAACACCAAGTGTTTTCAGCAGTTTATTCACATTTTTTTCTCTGCTTATTTTAATATGCACCACGTGTAAGTTAAATGAGGGCTACGGTAAAAACATTTTCGGTGACCGAAATCTTACTTTTCCTTCTAATGATCTGGAGCAAATTCACATATCCATTGATCATGATGAATAAAATAATTTCTGCTACGCTAGTGAGAGGAAGTGTGTTCATTAACACGAACACACGTCTACAGAGATGATTTACACAATGCAAGTACTGCGGGAGTTCGTCCTTAACTAGTCTACTATCAAACTGAAAAGCTGAATCTTAAAGTTCCCTTGAAAATACCAGATGGTTGGTCATGTGTCAGTAAAGGAAAGACGGTCCCCATCACCAGCCTCCCACCATTAAGACCTGTATTAAATACTTGGGGGGAAAATGTGGAAACACTTGTGGTGATGATTAAATCAATAATTATAGAGATACACTGCCATCATGGTATATATTTGTTCTATGATAAGTGAAATCAAAAATAAGATCAATTTGGTTAGAGAAATTCCTTAAAGAACACCACCACTTACTTATTTCAAACTTGAACTATCCCAAGAATGTCGAGAAAAAAAAAATTAGAAAGCACTGTCTAAAAGCAAAGCAATCTGGAGACACCATCGTAATCAGCATGCCTTGTGCTTGTCTGTTAACCCTCTGAGTACACCTCTGACACGCAGGATCTTGGTAGCTTAAAATGTTGGCAAGATTGCATTCCACCTGACTACTCAATATTTCTACTTGACCGGTCACATTCCACTGTTTATTCAGCATAGATTGCTCAAATTCTACAATGGTACACTGGGGATCCCTGTGCGGAATGGGCCCTGCATGCTTCTGAGCTGGCCCTCTGTGGTGTGCTGAGTAACACTACACAGCCCCACGCAGTCCAGAGCCCCCAAGTGTTGGTGGGAAGAGGACGGAGCCACGCACTGTAGTTCAGTACCCTAGAAGCTGCAGCAATACGTGTAACACCCACAGAGAAAAAGCAATACTTCCAAAAAAGAAAGGAAAATGACAATGTCCTGCAGGTAGGTCTCCACCCAGAGGATTTCTCACATTTCGAATTTAGGCCAAGCCATACAGCCACTCCTCAGCCCTGGAATAGTGCTTGGCGTTTCACTTCTAGAGAAAGCAGTAATTTCTGACTAGTTCAATGCCTTTTACTAATAAGGAATCTACCTCTGCACCCAAGCCTTTCCTGGTGTTCTGTGCCCCCATCCCCTAAAATAACTCAACTCCTTTATTGATTTATGCTACTTTCTGATTTTGTGTGTAATCATTACTAGACATTCTAAGAGGGGGGAAAAGCTCTCAGTAAATGGGATACTGTTGGTATGTCAGGACAACACAGACAACAGAGGTAAAGCTAAGTATGGAAGAGCAAAAGAGTGGGGAGACTGCCTTGAAAAGGTAATGACGTGTTGTGACTTAAAACTCTGCATTTGTGCAGTCCAGGGTGTAAGGGGTGGGGAGCAGAAAAGCAGCAGGTGAAGAGCCATGTGCCCTGGGAAGTAAAGGGCTGACTCCAGAAAGGCTGTGGAGGAGTTTCAAGACTCCCAGGTACTGGTGTGTCAGATATTCCAAACAGAGGAGCAAGCACTGCCAGCCATCCAGATGCAGATTTTGTGAGACACTACTCCCTGGCTGTCTCCAGGAGCACCTTGGGAGCACATGAGAGCCGGCACCACACCTGGGACAGGCCTTTCTGAACAGTGCAGTGACCTGCAGAAGTCTTGGGCCCTTATTCTCAAATCCTATGTTCCAGAAGTTTATTATGATGAGAACGTAGACGCTGTGCCCTTTGGTAATAGACATGTCCTTGTGTTTGGCACTGCAGTATCTTATCTCAGGTCTGGAGACAAGAGAGGTAGGGAAATAGATTTGGTAATGAGGGTAAAAATAAAGGTCTTGAATAGGACTAGGCCCAGAGACAGAAAGACAGTATGTAGCCCTGGGTAGTGTAAAAAATTGAGGCTGGTTAGTCACAGCCGAGTGGTTAGGCTGGCTCAAGCCTGTAATTCTAGCACTTTAGGAGGCAGAAGCAGTAAGATTGCTTGAGACCAGGAGTTCAAGACCAGCCTGGGAAATACAGTAAGACCTGTCTCTACAAGAAAAAAAAAAAAAAAAGAAAGAAAAGAAAAATTAGCCAGGTGAGGTGGCACGAGCCTATAGTCCCCACTACTTAGGAAGCTGAGGCAGGGGGTCACCTGAGCTCAGGAGTTTGAGGTTCCAGAGAGCTATGATGAGGCCACTTCAGTCTAGCTGGGCAACAGAGTGAGATTATCTCCAAAAACAAAAAAAAGTTGTCTTAGGGAATGGAAGTTCTATCCTTAGTCCTATCGTCTCTAGGTGCACCAGTTCATACCCATTTTTAGAACATTCTGGATTATGTCCCCCCGTGCTTTCAGCTCAGCCACCTTGCAAAGCACTTGCCACATGGATTCCTACTCTAGGTGGAGCACACACCAGCAAACACAGTGCACGGACAAGCAGGTGAGAAAAAGCACAGAATCTTGTCTCCTCCTTCTGTTTGGAATTCCAGCCCTCTAGAGCACGTGGCAATTTATTGCTCTGTTCGGCCAGTTGTTTCTTTCCTGGAGACGTCTGACAGTGAGCAGACAGACCCTCACCAAGCACCGACAGGCCACCATGCTTCCCCGAGGGTCTGCACCAGTGCTAGCAGCAGCTGATGTGGGAGCAGCATTTCTGGGGCATGAATAGTCCATCTTCACGTGGAGACAAGTGGGGGAGGGCAGGCTCACTGCAGCTGGCACCGTCCTATCTCTAATGGGAAAAGCTGCCTTTCTCAAGTGGACAGTGAGGAAGAAAGAGGGGTGTGTATGCCGAAGCTATCAATCTACCATGTTCTAACTCCACAGAGAAGGACCAGCAAGACTGCACTCTAGATGTCCTTCTTGTCTGGACATTTCAGAGTCTAACACTGCCGCTTGATCTGCAGCAAATATGGAGAAAACAAGTGTGTGTATTCATCCAAAGACCCAAAACATTCCCCAGTAAGGGTTCGCGGTAAAAATTCTATGCACTCAGAGGGTTAACATGTGCTAAACTGTATTACATACTGCAGATCTAGTTTGACTGATGAAAACATTCATTGCTTCTATGTTAAAAAAAACTGCAAATTAGCCTTAACCCTTTGAAGACCCTGTTAGCAGCAAATTACCATCTTCACAAATACCACGTCATCTCATTCAATAGAGGGAAATAGCTACGAAGATACCTGAAAACACACTTTCTGTCCTGCCATTCAAGCTTTGAGTGCCAGATAGATCAGATGAAACTGTTTTACATAAATTTTTTTAGGGGGGGGGAATCTTAGAGTCTCAAAGGGTTAAGCTAGGACTTTGAGTAAAAGGGTCTTATTAAAAGGGCGAGTTGGGGGAGCGAACAGTCTCGGAGGAGCTTGGGGAGTAGTCTTCTGATTCCGAGTTGAGTTCCGGCGGGGCTGGCTGTGCCTTGTACCGGCTCCTCACATCCTGGTTGCGTCTTCGTCGGAAAACCTGCCTCTCCTTATCAAGAGCGGTGGTCTAGCAGGGGCATAAAATGAGAAAGAGGACAATTAGGCCGAGGGAAATGGCAAAATAAACTCTTCCTAGAACTTTCTGAGGTCAGAAAAATCTGCCAGGCAAGTTCCCAATCATAGTTCACTTTTGTTGACAACAGTCACCACTCTTGGGGAGCTTTCAGCTCCCCCTAAGTCCAGCTTTTTAGGGATCTGGTCATGACATCAGCAGCACAGGCAGGGTGGATGATGTCCTGGGCGTGGCCTCTCCCCAGCCCTGGCCAGAATCCTGCTTGCTCCACATCTATCTGCCCTTGGTGGCTTCTCGGCAGGCCAGAGAACCCCCAAGTTGTACGGAAGCCTCAGTCCTATGTGTGTGTGACAAGTAGGAATGCCCGTGGGCCACGTGCATTAACATGCAGCTCAGGGTCACCCTACAATAAAGGTGAAAGGTGATGAAGTTGCCGAACCTTCAAACAGACCCACAAGCTCCTCCTGTTCTTGTGGTCCCCCCTCACTCTCAATGCCATTTTCACCTGCTGATGAGAACATGTGGCTGAATCTTGGGGGAAGGACTGGTTTAATTTTAATGAAACCAAAGCCTGAAATTGAACACTACTTGAATGCAAGTAAATCAAATGGAAGCCTCCCCAGGGATTCCCTTTACAAAGTTCCTTTTCATCATAGTATGTGGTAGTTTATGAAAATGAGACTCAGTTCCATAGTATTCCAGTTCTCAGTCTCCATGCCTTGTTTTCCTGAGAAAACACTGGATGATCTCGGCTGTGTCATCTGCCTGTAGCTCTGGAAGTTATTACAATGTCAGAATGGGAGCAGCATGACTTTACCATGGATTTAATGAGTGTGGGAGGAATGGGGTCATTACAGAGAAAGCTTACACAGAAAGCAGAAGAGCAGGTACAAAGTCTGAAGAAAAATACAGAACGCTTATAAAAGTTGAAGGCATTCTTGTTTGAAAAATCCCTCTTTAAAAGGATGTAGCCTGGAGGTTTTCTGCTTTTAAGAGATTACTTTTCCTCTGTAGGGATATATACCGCTATTTCTCCTCTTGAAAATTTACTGTTAAGCTTCTTCAAAGAACAGAGATAAATTTATAGCAAGCCTGGTTCTGAGAACAAAGTGAAAACTAAACCCCCCATACAACTGTGGCATAGCATTAGAGCAATCTTAGATCTAAAATAGGCAATCACAGTTCCAAAATGAAGTAATAAAGAGAAAAAGAGGCAATGTGTAGGGCCAGGCTAGTAAATGGCTTCGTTAGGGGGAACTGTTCTACTTTAAAAACTCTCCACACACTGAGTAACAGTGTTACAAACCAACGAGGAAGATAAACTTTAATAATTCACTTGTCGTTTTACTAGATTGTTAATACAATGATCCAATAACCGGCTTGTTGAAATGTCTACCTTTGATTCTTCTACTTGTTGAATTTTTAAGGACCCTCATATAGTTCCTGGGTTTATACCCATTGATTTTATGACATTTTCAGCATCTTAAACCCTGATTCCTAACTGTATTTAAAACATTGTAAAGTTACACCACATGGTTTTTTGCTTTCAAAGCAAACTGAAAATGTTGTTTGTGTAGAGTTCAATGTTTGTAGAAAAACAGACATCCATTTACTCTGCTTTACATAAAAAACATTCTGTAGCTAATCTGAAAGTAATAAACTCTTCCCTTGGCCATAAAAAAAAAAAGAAAAGTCTTTCTATTTCTACCTTTTTGAGAAAGAAAAGAGTCTTTGAATCCTGAGTCGTGAACAGAGGCAGTCAGATGTGGGGAGGGAAAGCACAGGGGCTGTGGTCAGGAATTCCGTGCCCTGTCTTGTCCACGGCTGGCTTGTGGCTTGGTGAATCATTCACTCAGCTCTTGTTTCCGTTAGATAAGGAGCAGGAATAATTCCTTCCCACCCTTGCTACGGGGAAAAACGGATGTGCAAATGTTTTCGAAACAAGCAAGACTCCCAGAAACGTCAAGGTGTTCACCTTTACAATTTGATGTGAGATATTGCTGCAAAATTGAGTAACTGCGGGTTGGGGAAAGCAGTGCAGCCAAAGTCCAGATGAGAACTTCACAGGACTTTCCCTCCCTCACTGTCACCGCCACCTTCTTGATATTTACTTATATCCCCATAACCTATTCAATTACACCAAGTCACACCCTTGGCTTCAGCCACCAAAATGTACCATTTCTCTGTGAATATCACAGTCCAGCCTCTCCAGAAGCTGGTGGCACGTAATGGCAAGCTCATGCTTGGATGGTCCCAATGCCCTTATTTTCAGCTTAATTTCTGAAAATGCTTCTGAGGACAATCATATCCTCTTCCTTACTTCTCCCTCTGCCTGGAGAGCCCTTGCTCTGACCCCTTTTAGGCAGTTAGTTCTGGCCACCTTTGCCTATTCCCACTGTTAGCAGCTTTCTGGGTGTCTGCCTCTGTAGCTGAGACTTTGTGCCCCAAACCTCCTGAGCCTGCAGGTGCATGGTTCCCTAATATCCTGGAGGCGTTAGGAAGCATATCATGGGCATGAGTGTGTGTCATGTAATAAAGTCTTGATGGTTGTCTTTTTTTGGATTTATAGACACTTAGAATTGAAAGAGGATTTAAAAGTATTTTTGTTCAATGCTCTGCCTTGATAGGCAAAGAAAGTGAGGCTGGGGCATGTGGAAAGACTTGCCCAGACTGCACCACTAACTAGAAACACAACTCAGTTCTTCTCCTGCATAATTTAATCTGAAGTCTGTTGAAGCAGAATGAATTGGAGTCACTGCACTCCAGTAGCTCACCCCTTCTCTGTTCCTGCCCAGCATGAGCTGAGAAGATGCTGACCACAGACAGGCACTGATGATCAGAGAAACTTCTCTTAGCAACAGCAAGCAGAGTCCCCTGTGTGCATGACCCCAATCTGATTGGGGGGTGACTTGCAAACTTCTAGGGAGACTTGGATCTGATGACAGAGATGTGGTTTTTTATCCACTCTATGCTCACAATATTCTCAAAAGCTGCCAGTTAGGTTGAGGGCTCATAACTGACTTGCTGGCAGAGATGCTCCCCTCGCAGAGGGATGTCGCCATCCCCAGCTTTCTCCTCCCTGGGCCCTGCTCACTCTGCTTCCATGAGGTATTTTAGGACCTTCCTCCTTCTCTGTTCCTGTCACAATCTAGCACTGTTACCACTGTGCATGCTGCCTCATAAGTGACTCTAATGAACTGTCTTCCCTGCCAATGTAGATTTTTGGAGGACCAGGGTCAAGTCTTAGACACACTCTCTGTTATTCACAGTTCACTGCACACCATATATAGTCTATGGACTCCGTGGCTTTTGAAATATGCCAAAGTGCAACAGAGGTTATCTATTTCTCTTGGGAGCACTCAACCCCCCACTCCATCCTGCACACAACTGAGAGGTCAATTTCCACAAGGTCCAATTTATTTATAACCCCTCATAAAGTCCAATTCCTTGACCTATCTTTGCAAGGTGCTTACAATAAAAACTTCCAGTGTCTATTTCCTGTTATGACCCAAAATGACCCCGTGACATCAGCAGACTTTATGTCCTTCTGTTGGATACTTGATTTTCTAGCACAGCATCACTGACTCTGCCGACCATTAAACGAAGCTTAATTTCTCCTCCCCACTCTCATACTCTTGTGATAACAATGATGGTGACCTTACTCCCATGCCTGGGGTGGGGGAGGAGTGGGCTTGTAAACCAGGAGTGAGCCTAACCTTCCGGCATGCCCCTAGAGCCACGACTGCTGCATGGGCGGGCACCCTGCCCTGTCAACGGGACCCAGAGGGACTTTCTGACAGCATGGTAGGGCTGGAGCTGCTTCTCACATCTTTATACCCTAGGAAGTCCAAGATTAAAGCCAACACAAGGAGGCAGGATTTGCAGAAACCAAGCTTTGGCTGAGTGCCGAATCCACCCATCACTGAAACCAGACCTGACCTGCAGCCCTTTCAGGTGATGGGAAAGAATAAATTTCCTTTTTGCCTAAGCCAGTTTGGTTTGGGTTTCCTTTACTTGCTGTAAAAACAGACCTAACTGACCTATTTCTGAATGTACTTCAATCATTCTCACCTCTACATATTGGCTCAAGGTGTTCACCAACTTGAAATGACCTCTCCTCCTCTCTGCCCACTCAAATTTATGCATTTGCTAAGGCTGGATCAAATTCTACCTCCTGTATCACACTTGTTCTTTCTGAACTCCTTAGGCAAGCACCGTCTTGACCAAACTTTTCACACTTAATTGATACTGACCTTCTATTATCTGTTCTTTGCATATTTCCTAAATACCACGTGAATGCCGCTATGATGGAATTTGAAACTTCTCTGCACTTTCCAGAATGCTCACCAGACTGTGGCACATGTATCAGACACATAGTAAATAGTTTTTAATTAATACAAAATTATTTTAGGAGATTATATATTTTCTGAATAGCAAAAAAGAAAAAAGAATAAAAAAATAGAACCCAAAGCAAGTCTATACCTTAAGAGTAAGAAGTTAAAAGTATTGAGTCAATATTTAAGAATATAATTTATATTTTGAACATTTCTGTCAGATAAAGTTAATATTCTCTTATGCTTATGCATTTACCCATTCATCAGACACTTATTGTGGTCCATGTTCTTATCACAGTAATAACTGTCATATATAATATCTTTAGAAATGTAATTGTGGCTATAAAATTAGCTTTACTCTAAAATATGTGCAGTTCATCCCTTATATGTGACTCTTGTAGCTCCTATCTCCATTTCAGGATAGATGAATTCAGCAAACAAATAGACTATTATATATTATACTATTATATAATTTTATAAGATAAAAAATTATGTAATGCAAATGATAATCAATCTTCCCCTCCCCCCAAAGAAAAAAAAGAGTATTTGAAATGTAATTTGATGTCTGAAGTCCTACAGCACAAATTCAATTCTGGGTTCCTTCAACATTCTGAAAGGCAGTTTTACTTTTATCAATCACAAAAAATTCCCAGATGTCAAGCAAACAGGGTCTCATCTCCTTAATAACTATCTCTGTAAAGTAAGGATGTCCTTAGGTACAGGTCTGATGTTCCATTAACACTAAGACTTCCTAGCAGGTTTATTATTTTGTTCATGGCTTGTAGCTCTGTTGGAACCTACAAGAACTGAGTTGCAGTAGAATTCCCAAATGTTTCCTTAGGAAGTCACTACTTCATTCAGAGTTCAGGAGAGAATCTGAGGAGTGCATTATCACATTTTGGTGCTAATCACCACAGGTTAAAGGTGAGAAAAGAAATCTCTTGAGATTCTGGAGTTAACCAGTGGTAACCAAAGCTGAAACTCTAATCTAGTGACTTCAAATATGATCACAGCAGTGACTGCTATACCGTGTGCAGGGGAGGGCTGAGCAACAGTGGCCTGGGGGAACTTGGTAAGGAGCGCACACAGTTGATTAAGTAAAATGACACAGAGAAATGTACTAATCCGAACCTGTGCTACCCAGATGAAGCAATGCATCCTCCTCCCTCAGACTGCTTAGGCCCTTGGTTATCACAAGATACTAGATCAAGTGTGAAAACAAATAAATGGTAAAAGGATGCCAGTTATCTCAGCAACTGGGGCGGGGGGGGGGCATGGAGTTTATAGCTTTATTCATGTGGTAGCTGCAGAGTTTAGAGAAATGAACCCCCATCACGTTTTGATGCCTGCCATGACCCCAGACATCCCTAAAGAAAAGACAGTGTTTACTTAACATCAGGAGATTGATTCCAACAAGGGCCACATCTAATGAATTTGGCCAGTGGCCTCTCCTGTTACAGTGAAGTGACACTATCCTCCATGTATGCTTGGATATTTTAAGTCCTAACTTATTTCTGACACCATATTTGGAAATGAGCATAAACACGTTATCTATCCATTAGCTATATCTATGTGATGTTAAAAAAGAAACAGAGCATGGAGGAGGAAGGTCAGGAACAAATTAAGAATGTGAATCAGAGGCTCAGTGGTTAGGGTGCTGGCCACATACATCGGGCTGGCGGGTTTGAACCTGGCCTGGGCCAGCTAAACAACAATGACTGCAACAAAAAAATAGCCAGGCGTTGTGGCGGTGCCTGTAGTTCCAGCTACTTGGGAGGCTGAGGGAAGTGGACTGCTTAAGCCCAAGAGTTTGAGGTTGTTGTGAGCTATGACACCAAGGCACTCGATAAGGGTGACATAGTGAGACTCTTGTCTCAAAAAAAAAGAATGTGCCGGTCTGGGTCACCCACGTTTCTTGTGCTTGTCTTGTCTGGTAGCTTTAGTTAAATCCCCATGGAAGCAGCAGTTGGTCAGGAGAATTAGCTTTCTGTGCTAGCTCAGCTAATTATGTGACCTCAGACACATTTTCCAACCTCACCAAGCCCCAATTTCCAGGTCCGTGGACTGAAGGGGCTGCGACTGTGCGTGACCCCTAGGGAAACTTTCACCCATGAAATTCTATGAATATGCTTAATATCACCATCAATCTACTATAATGGGTTATGTTTTTCTCTTAGCAAACAATAGGCCTTATTAGTCTATGGACTGAAAATATTTCTGTCCTGTAAGATGTACAGGATTTGCAAGGGATGTACCTCATTGTAGCTGGAAAGCGATGTTTTTTGTCATGGCAGCAATTATTGGATTTAAGTAACTGCATTTTTCAGAGGCAAACGTTGACTGCTTTTCCTTTTCTTGCTTTCTTAATTTATTGCTAGCCATCACAAATAGTCTTCATTTCATTAATAAAAGAACATTATTGTGCATTTTGCCTTTTAGCCCATCCATTATTCATTACACCTAGGAGACTGAACTGGGGATGCAGCTGCCGGGGCATTAATCTCGGGAACCCTGTCTTTTGCTTACCCTCACTCTGTAGGGACAAGTTACAATTTGCTTGCCATTTTGGAAATGCTTTGCTTGCCAGTAAAATTAAACTGACAAATCGACTGGCATATCCGCCTTCCTCATTGCATTGGGGTAGCTGTCGAACTCATTGTGGTTCGGTTTTGTTTTGCTTTCATACCCTTTCGGTGCCGTGTCAGGAACTGCACCATATCTGGAGACACAGAATGATTTTTTCCTAAAGTAAAGATGATCATTAAAATGGCAAAAAGAGGCCTTCATGGGATACAAAATGAGTAGCCTTGCAAGCTACTTTGTAGGTGTGACTAGCTTCAATATTAGTCTCCATTTTCCTGGGAGAGTTGACTCTACACTTCTGCACCACTAGCCTTAATCACAAGCTTCTCTCCCTGACCTGGTTTTTAATAGAGTCTTAAATTGGCCCAGCTCTGCGGTGGGTTTCTGGTGGCCTCCCATCAGAGAGTTAAAATTACAGTCAATTGGTGGGGGCTAAGCTCAGGCTTGTAGAGCACAAAATTCATGTGTTTCCTTTACCCGACAGCCCCTGATTTGCTTATAAAGGCTCAACTAAGCTACCATGTTGTTTGTTCTTCATCATGTTAGTAAACTAAAGAACAACCACAGGTATGGACTGTCTGAACAAACTTAAGAAAATGTAAGAAGATGATTTAGCAGGAGTAACCTCTTTTATGGCTCAAACAATTTTAGCTTTGCCAACCGGTTTCATTCCTGCTAACAATGGGATGTCATTCTAGAGCATCTCATATGAGTTTGAGTGCATATACTCTGAGGTACCCCCCAAACACAGCTATCCTGAAAAGCAATGAAGAATGGCCCCTTCTTTGAAGAATGCAATCGTGTGTTCAGTAAATTAACAAATATTTATTGAAGGCCTACTATGTACCAGCCGTTCTACTAGGTAGAAGAGAGAGGTTTTAAACAAGCCCTAGTCCTATTCTCAAGGATTTATATTCTTATAGGTGGTGCCTTTTAATGCAGACACAGTTTCCCCCTAGAATGAGTGTTAGAAAACTCTTTCTGGAGAGGCCATTAGTTAATATTCTAGGTTAGTAAGCCATGATGGTTCTCTGACACAACTACTAAACTCCGCCTCTGTAGGGCAGAGCCAGCCATAGGCAGATTGTAAGTGAATGTGTTTCAATGAAACTCTAACAAAGATAAGCAGTGGGCTAGACTTGGCCCGCTGGCCATGCTTTCCAATCCCTGTCCTAGAGAATAGCATTCTGCATCTACACTTCATCAGGACTTTTGGCTACAGGAACCTTAGGTGAAATGGAATGCCATAAATTCTCAAAAGAGATACAGCACGTAAGTTAAGTTACCCTCACCAGAGCACCAACAAAGTTTATGATTCTACTTTAATAACAAATGCTTCAATCTGAAAAGAGACTTCAATCTGATTTTCCCCAGGAAAATCTGCCTCTACTATGGAGTGGGTGACTTGCTCTTGGGAGACAAGGAAATAGAAAAGGAATCTCTGCTGAGTTTCTTTTTTAGGCTAGACTCTGTGACAGCATTTCAGATGAACATCCCCACGCCCAGTTCACCTGAGCATAGGGAGCTCATTTAATCCTCACCACAGATTTGAAAAGTGGCTCCTTTTTACAGATGGGGAAATAGAAAATCAGAGAGAATGTAACTTGCCCAAGGACACTGCAGGAAGTGGGTTGGACTAGACCCAAACCCAGGGCTTCTTGACTGCAAAGCTAAAAGTGCTACCTGTTTGACACATTGTCTGGCTTCGGCATATCAACAATTACTTTCTTAGTAAAATGCACGCCCACGGTTATAATTAAGTTCGTTTTATAGTCTCTTGTACACATTTACACCCAACAAAGCCTGTATCTTATCAATGAACATCGCTAAGGAGCGTCCACAAGGTATGGCAGGAATGAATACATAGCAATAGTGTGGATGTTTACTTTTAAAGCAAAATGAGATAAAATTCTGAAACAAGGTCAGAACAGACGTGACGTCACATAATTTTCAGTGAATATAGAATCGTCAGGAATCTCAGAAAAATGTTAAAATCTCACTTCAGTTTATACCCAATGAGTAAGATTTGGAATGCTGTGGCATTTTTTCATTTCTAAAAAGAAGTTAAATTTTAAAAAGATACATGTATGTCATTGGAATCCTCTGTTCAGGGTGTTCAGGGGCCTATGAAAAGAACAAACTAAAACTTCCCCCAGTGAGCAACCTGGTTCACTTGGTAAAATGTAACACAGATGGTTTGCTGTTCCCAAGGCTCTCTCAGTGTATTGGTGACCTTTATGCTGAGACAGGCACAGGTATCTCCCTAACAATTCACTGTTGGATAGCAGGGTACAACTGCCCGGTCCTTCCTGCTTTCTTGGAACTTCTCTGTAATTGCAGTTGAAGTTGAAATCCATGGCTTTGCTATGTGTTAAACTTAACCTCCCAAACTTCCTTTTACAGAGGGAGGCTGGGGGGGTGGTGGTGGTGGCTCTTCCCTTGCTAGAGGCATGTTCCTCCTTCCAGCAGTGTGTTGACACTCAGCAGGGACTGAGTTTTCACCCAGCCCAAGAAGGCCAAGACAACTGCCACCAAGCAAGCCACAGGCAGGGCAGCTTGCTGTGTGCCCTTGGCTGCTACTAGCTGAAGCTGGCCCCAGAGCCCTTCTCACACACACCACGCTGCGGTTCCTCCCTGGCTTCCCTGGGAACAGTTCTCTCAAACCTGTGCTGAGCAACATGCGTTTAACTGACCCCATTCCTTTTAACAACTGAGCATGACAGCTTTTAATAGCCTTGCAGAGGCGGCACACGGCTGCCGCGGCTCTGCCTCATTACTCACTGTTTCGGGGATCCGACTCCAATATGCACATTTCAGTCACGTCATGCCTGGGAACTCAACCACCCTTTTGTCTTAGCTCACCTCCCTGTTTTGTCTTATTTAGCACTTTTAGCTTTGTCTTGTTTTGATATTTGTCTTATATAATTGGTGGTTGCCCTGTTATGTGTGCTGAAGACGCAGAATTCTTCTCCATGTTTTAATGGCCACAGCACCTGCTAAGGTGACAGCTTCACTTGGGAAAGGCAACAATGGGGTGCCTGTGCCCCCCTCTGAATAAGGGCATATTTCCAGGAAATGTAACGGGATCTAAATGTTTTCCAGTGGCTTGTAGCAGGGGAAAAAAACGATGGCTATTGGGGCTAGGCGGGTGTGAAAGGATCTGCTGAGCTCATTCCTGGGACGGTGCCTCCCTGGACTCTGGGTGACAGGAAAAAAGTCTCCTGGATAGATAACTCAGGTAGAGAATGCTGACCCCTTGGAAGCAGCTCTCCGTTAAGAGGTGGAAGAATGAAGGACAGAAAGAGGAACATGGACCCCCACTATTTCTCCACAATTGCCAGAAGACCAATTAAGAGGGACTTGCCAATTCTGGGAGCCCTGAAAAGATGGTTTTTCTAGCCTGTGCTCTGCTGTGAGCTGCCTTATATGAAAAAGTGAACATGACTCCCCAGTGTTCTGCTCTGAGTAGTGAAAATAGCCACGGGCACTTTAACACAACAACAGGGCGTGGGGATATTCGCCTGTAATGATTGTTTATGTTAGAAAGTTGGCTGCCACCATGGTTAGACAAATGCTCCTATTTCGGAGGAGATAAAAGGCAAGCGTTTGCCATCAGCGAGGAGAGTGTGTTCGTTCTGGGGCTAAATGGCATTATAAAACTTCCTAATTAAGCATATATGCCGATGAGTTTTTAGCATCATTTCTCCAATTTAGTATTGCATCCGAGGCCCGCTGTTTAGAAAGGCACTGACTATAAACATTGTTGTTACTGCCCCCAGCTGGAAAGCAGAGCAGTTTATGTGTGGAAGAAAAAAGAGATTATTTCCCATCTGCTCCTGCCCATTACTCAGGGACGTGTCATTTTGTCTGCTGATGGGAACCAATGCTAGGATTTCAGTTAAACAGCTTTTTTAGATGTGGCCACATTCATCAATTATTGTGTTTACTTGGGGTTTTGTTCCCACCCTTAACCCTGCACATTAAGTAATTTAAGTTTCTAAGGGGTTTTCTTTTTCCAGGAGTAGATAAACTTATATGTGTGGTTTTTATGATACAAATACACACAACTGTAATTAGACATCCTTGATGCCTATTTTTAATTGTATATCAACTTCACACATATATCTGGCTAATATGCCTGAGGTTAGGAGACATACAATTAAAAAAGGATGGAGCATGGTGTGATTCAATTTATATAAAGTACAAAACCAGCCAAAGCTAATTAATGTGGTTAGTCTCTGGGGTCAGTGTTTACCCTGAGGGTGAAATGACCCTCCTGGAAGGACCTGGAGGGGTGTGTGTTAGGGGTGCTAGGTGTGCTCGGTGTCTGATTTGGGTGCTGCTCCCAGGGGCATGTTCAGGTTGTGAAATTTCATTGAGCTGAGCATTCATGATATGTGTGCTCTTTTGGAAATACATATTCTTTCAGTAAAAAGTAAAATATGGAAGAATCATCTTCCATGTTAAAAAAAATCAAAAGCAGAGTCTGCACAAAGGCAAATGATGATAAATTCACTCCCTGCCCCATGCGACAAAAAGATTAAAAATAAAACAAAGTTCTTTCTACATCTATAAAGCTAATTATTTAGATAAATAAAAAGGTTGATGTGCAACTCCTGCATGTTCAGCAAGGGAGAAGATACTCATAGCTTTCCATGTAAAAATGACTTTAACTCATTTTACTGAGCTTTGGGTATTTTCTTATTTGACACAGATTTGGAAATTGTCATGATTTTAGTATTTCTGGATCTGGATCATGTTCAAGGTGTGCCCTTTTCTGCTTTCTTATATTCTTTGTTTTGAGCGTCTAATTATACAAAATAATTAGGGGTAATAACTGGGGGCTAAAATTATATACGATGGTTATCCAGAAAGTACCCAGCTATCTTTCCAGACAGTCCTCGTATATAAAAAACCAGTGGATTTTTGTTGTTGCTGCTGTTGTTGTTCTGGCAAATGCTCGGGTGTGGAGCTTTACCTGGAGATCATTTCAGAAACATTAAGATGGAGAAAACAAGTTCCCTAAGACTTCTCAGAGTTCATTTCTCAAACCATCCAAAACCATCCTGCTTGTGGATAACTTAAAGAGACACAAACAATGCCCCTTGAAGGAAATGCCAGGACAGTTGACTGGAATAGAAAACGATTGTATAGAATTCTTAACCCAGTTAGAAAAAATCGATACCTCCCATACTCCCTTTTGCTTGAGCGGATAAGCCAGCTAAAGAATCTGACAGTTGCATAATATTGAAAAATAAATTCATGCAATAGCTAGTACATACAGGGATTTCCAGGGGGAGAGAGGTAACAATAAAACGAAAACAAAACAAAAAGGTGGAGAATTTGAAAACACAAGCTTACCAACACACACAATGCATTCTATAGCCCGTTGTACTTGGAGGCGCTGCTACTACTAACGTGTAAATGCATTGTTTCATCCATCTAATCAGGTCAAGGTTGGGCTTGATGACTTTAAAATGACAGTATATACTTCTACAGAACATACACTGACGTGCTATTGTTCTTCCATTTCTCAAAGGACAGAAGAGCACTGGAAATCATTGTTTTAATTAGCAACATCAGGAAAATGCTGTGACATTAGCACCAAATATACTGTCCTTTTAACCAGAAGGAGAATAGATACTGAGCATGTGCAATGGAAAGAAAGCTGGCAAATGTCAGTGTGAATAATGGGTAAAAAAAAGGAATGAGGGGGTGTGGCATCTCAATCAAGATTAAAATGAAACCGATAAAGCAGCATATGGACTGGGTAACAAATCAAAAGCATGTTTATCCACCGAAGGAACTGGTTAATGGAGACTGCCAGCACGTTGCCATGGAAACACTGACTGTTGAGCTGCACCATCTCATACCTTATCCAATACATTCCTGGTTGTTGGTAGTAGTCCAAAGACCCTGATCTCTTGATGGTAAACCCGTGGTCCAGCTGAGCAGAGAGAAATGGGGGCAACTCAGTGGATCGACATTGTGCTAAAGAATTAAGACTCCAGACCAAGCTGTTCTTCATTCACTACGTATGTATATATAGTTACGATGCCTCTTCTGCAGGGTAACTAGCTAATATCCTGAATCTTCACATCGAAAATAAAAACGCAGGAAAAGACACTAATCCCTTACGAACATCTTGCAGGCCAATTTGTTAGAATAGATCTAGTTTGTGAAACAAGTTTTTGAATGCACATTTCATTGTGTCTTTTCCATTTCAGAAGATCCAAACATCTCTTCACATGTCAGAAAATGGAAAATGCTTAACAATTAAATAAAGCACTGCAATCAGCTTTAGCCACCTAAGAGAAAGCAGATTGGACACCCCAAAAGCATTACCCCACCAGGCGTGAATGTGAGGGCTTCATAACTATGAAATGAAAAGAGGAAAAACCAGGTTTGGGAACCCCGCCCATCACAGCAATATGAATTTCTTTCTTTAGGAGTTAATCTTCAAAAGCAGAGCTACGCTTAAAGGTGAATCTTAGTTACATTTCTAAACTAAAATGATATAAAAACAGTCAAATTTTCTCTAGGAAACTTGGAAAATAAAATTAAACAAAAATTAGTTTTTTTTACTATATATTAAGTGCTTATGATTAACAGAAAAGACAGTAAAAAGAACACGAGATAGGTTCTCAAAACTGTTCAACCTGGAATAAGATGTTAGCATTTGGCTACCTGGGAATAATAGATTCAACCCCCAAATCTGAAGAACAATAATCATGCTCTATGCCTGCTCCTCCATTCTGCCCACAACAGGATGCAACTTGCACTATTTTCTTTAGAAAGACGCTTGTGAGTTCTTTCAAGTGCAGTACTGGTGTGATGCTAATGACAGTTTCTGCTTCTCAATTCACAAAGGCATTTCAAAAACATGCCAGGGCACCAGGCATTTAAAATAAAAATTGCTTGGAGGATTTGGTGTTCTGAGTATAAAATAGGCTATCCCAGTGTTTATGGAAAGCAATGCGAGGTTTTAATCTTTCTAAAAAAAAATTGTGTTTTGTTTTATTTAGGAAAAAAAAATCGAAGTACACTTGCTCTTAGGAAGATGAAGGTGTGTGCCTTTTAGTCCCTGAAGATGGCTATTTCGTAATTAGCTCTCTATTGCCATCTACAGGCCAAGTGTCACATACCAGGTCTCTTTATTTTAGAACTAAGCTTCCCCAGTATCACAATTATATGCACGCTGATTAGTATGGATTTGTTCAATTAGATTGAAATGCTCTATTTGCATGAGCAAAACGCAAAAGAAGAACTTTAAAGCATTAGGAAAATTATCAGTAAAAATAATAAACAGCATTAAATGAGGAAAAATAAATTGGAACTGACATCTTAGTCATCGGTTCTTCATCAAGCTGAGCAAATCTAATAATGCCTCTCTCTCCTCCCTCAGCTCTCAAAAGTCCACCGTTAAAATGTCATCTCTAATCCATTTTATGTCTATAAATTGCATTTTAATAACCTTTTGTTTCCCTTTCTCTGCTTTTTTTTTTTAAGTCCCCCAACCACTGGGAAAGGCAGCAGAGGGCAGCGGCAGCAGGCGGCAGCTCCAGGGCAGCAATGGCTTCCCTCTAATCACCCGGATTGACCTAACGTCAGCACACCTCTCCCCATTCCAGGAGGGTGTGCGATCCCTGTGAACTTCCAGCTGGTAATTACTCTCCTAGCCCAACTCGAGGCCCTCTTTCAACCTTAATGTGGAGTTATCATTTGTCCTTTCTTTGGTCTTAATAATATAGGGGGTAGGAAGCAGAGAACAAAACAAAAAAAAAAAATGACAACATGAACAAAAAATACTCGGGTTCAGAACCATGAATGCGTGTTAAACTACACTCATGTCATAAATTACGCCTGTGAATAGACACTGTCAGTTATGACAGCACACTGTTTTTTCTTTTGTCATTCTAAGATTGAAAGAATGTCATAGATTTCTTTGTGATCTCCAGCAGGTGGTTAGGTTTCTAACTAAGGACAGGGAAGTGCTGGTTAAAGACTAATGATTTTTCACTTTTTTTTTTTTGCAGTTTCTTTTTTTGACCGGGGCTAGGTTTGAACGCACCACCTCCGGCACCACCTCCAGCATATGGGACTGGCGCCCTACTCCTTTGAGCCACAGGCACTGCCCTAAAGACTTATGATTTAATTGTGGATGTCCTTTAAAAAAAAAAAAAGAAAAGAAAAAGACACCACATTCTAAATGATATTCTTAAAAAATTTTGAGTGGTTGTATATAGTTTCTACAAAATCAGTCCTATGATAGAGGCAATTTAAAGTAAAATATATTATTTTATAACCTCAGAAGAGAGTACATATGACTAGGAAAATTCTGTTTGAATGAAATTTATGCTGAGATTGTTTTTTTATAAACCTATCAAATGGAAGTCACTAGTATATTATATCAATTACAGAAACTTTTACAATGTGGGCAAATTATTAGTTATATTAAATTATCAGGATAATCTTCTACCTCCCACTTATATTCTACCCCACAGCAGAATATTGTTCCCTGCCAGTCAAACTTCTGTTTGAGTTGGAATATTATTTAATACCAGAAATTCTTTTTCTTGTGATAGTCCCCTGGTACTTAATCTTTGTGCTCTAAGAATGGAAAAATGATTGTAAATGAACGTATTCAATGTTATTCTGAAAGTTACAGAAGGCAGGAAAAGTGGCCACTTTGTAATTCTTAGTCCTTCCCTGTGACCGGTGACCTCCCCCAGGTTCTTGTGGAGGGTGAAGATATTTATGAAGGAAAAGTATTCTACAGGTGCATAATTGCACATATTATGGTATTCAGTTTCTCTCGAAATAACCTCTAAAATTTACACTGATAATCTCATTCACGTTTGAAATATTAATGATGGTAGTTAACATATGAATTGTGCTGTGGAGCTCAGAAGGCATTTTTTTAAGGCATACTTTTCCCAAAACAGCCAATAATTTTGAATTTGAGTTATGTTGGTAATTCTTTTTTAAAAAAATCTTGAGTGAATAAAGATTAAATAGGCACATGACGAATGTATAACTCAGCATTACACAGCCCACTTTACAATTTATATTACCAGTTTCTGCAGTTTCCATGGAAAACAATTTAGTGATGAACTGAGAAACTTGCATTCAAAATTACATTCAAAGTGGTCCAATCATGACATTAAAAAAAAGTAGTGGACCTTTGATCTTCAAATACTAACTGGAATGTTTTGAAATCCACTTAGATGAGGTTTTAATAATTCACATGGATTGGGTTTTGGAATTTATCCAAGTTTGATTAAAATAGGATTTCCTCTCAAATATGTGTTATCTATCAATTGGAAAATTGCCCTGATGTTCCTGTCTTTAGTCGTTATGAGACTCCCAGGATACTGTGAACAAACCAAGACTGAGCAACCAAGGCAGACTTAACTAAAGACTCAGAAAATAAAAGACCAGGAGATAAAAGAAAACAAAAATAAAATGACAGCGGTGGAAAGGCATCTTCCCTAGCAGCTGTAAGCCCTTAGCAGGAGCAGAAAAGCAGTCTTTTTCATGGCCAAGCGTGCTGGCAGTCCATTCCAAAAGAAAATTGTTTGGAATAGACTTGAACTCTTTGGAATAGACTTGAACTCTTGAATGAACAATGAAAACAGAGGAAAGAATGTCTGGTTTAGCTGAGAATCACCATTAGATCAATACTTTCAAAAACCACTGACTAAATATCAGCTCATAACAAAGAACAATGACCACCTACCCATGGAAGACACGGAGGACAACTTACTTCTACACTGAATTTTCTTAGAACTGAAGAGAGGGCAAGAGGAGCAACTTGAAATTTTAAACCCTCACTGGCACTGAGGAGCATGTGAAGCATACACCTTCTGTTCAGCGCCGCCAGTTTACTCATGCGCCAGTTACTCGCACGCGTGTGACTCACTACTCAGAGTCCAGAAGTGTGGAACGCACCGTGCAACAGCCTGCACTCATGCGTTGGCACCATTTGCAGATTCTGGAAGCCCATATCAGATACTCAGTAACCCAGATCTGGGGTCAGTGGTATTGAATAGAGCACTTATTGATCTTTAGCTTTATCTGGAGCTCCAGCACAAACAAAAAAGAAAAAGAAAATAAAAACACCCATAGAAGTAATTAAATATTCAGTATTGCTCATGAGAGAGGGGTTTGACAGCATAAATAATTTTGAAAAAGACTGTATCATAGTGTCTTGTGAGTACTTTGTTTAGGAAAGAAGAACAGCTCAAGTGATTTTCACATTGAATATGCTGTTAAAATTTACATACTCTGAAAAAAGAAGGAATTATTAAAAATTCAAGTAATCAGGGACTTGAATATATTTACTCTAGAATATGACACCAGGAAGTATGAAGTTTCATTATTCGTTGGCCCAATTTAATCTTTGCCTAGAGCTGCTATCAAATTGCATGTAGTGTACTTCTGCGTGTAGAGAACAGAAAAAAAGTCTGTGCAGCTGCATCAATAAAATAGCAAATGTTAAAAGACGTCCCACTTTAAGAACAGAAATTGCTAAGGAGAAAGACATCGTTGACTTTGTGGGGTGTTCACAGCAATTCAGTTTCACTGAAAATCTTCCTGTGTAAATTTTCTCTTATGCCTTAGCTTTCATTCAGGTCTAGTAGAGAGAGCTCTAGTGTTCCCGAGTCTCTCTGCAAGGCTGTCTCTCTCAGCTTCCCTTTGCTTCTAGGTTTTAGCAAAAGAACACGATAAACTGTTTTCCTTAGAGCCAAAAAGTTTGCACTGGCACAGAGTCCAGTGTGGGGGAGGTTCTCTGCTTTAAAAATAAATAAATAAATCATGAAATTAATATTACACTGCAAGACACCCTGGAGGTGTTGGATAATGATGTGACACCCAGGGAAATGATCCGCAAAAAAACAAGTTAACATATAAGCCCCATACCTTCTCTAGTGCATTAAGTGGTTAAGAGCTGTCTAAAGAAATGACCCATTCTGCTGTCTCTGGGTGGAATCTCCTGAGTAATGTCTGTCTCTTAGGTGGATTGCTTTTAAAAGTTATAGGTGGATATTTCAGATGCTTACTGCTATGACAGAGACTCCCGCTGCTGAGCTGTTTGGCTTGGGGCCTGTGTTGAAATGCTTCTTTATCTTTCCAGCTACTGACAGCTGATGCTCATTTTCTGGGAGGCCATCATCCTGGAGGAAAAAAGAAAGAAGAAAGAAAGAAAGAAAAGAGAAAAAGACAAAAAATGAGGCCCTAAGTCACAGGCGGACCAACCAACAGCTACTCATTAAACACTATTGTTGGAAGTACTGCCCCACGATCTCATTCATTTCCACATCTGCTCTAAAATTAATTTACTCTATGTCATCTGACCCTCAGAGGCTTGTTTCTAATTCATAGTAAAAATTCTTTTTCCTAATAAATCTATTTCAACCATGACCTTGGGAACATAGGTCAAAGAGCAAGGTACTCTGGACAACAAAAAGAAAAAAAAATCAATGTGAACATCTTCTCTTTTTTGTTCTCCTAGTTCATCATTTAGAGCCAAAGCCAAGGAAACTGGCAGGCCTGGGCTGCTGCATGGTCTGGAAACAAACTCAGGCTGGTTTCATAGCTACTCAACCGGCCATTCTGTAATCCCAGACAATCTTCTCTTCTAGGCAGGAAGTTCTTCCTTAAATTTTAAACCCTCTTTGCTGCCTTCAAATCATCTGTTATTGTGGCATAGTTTATAATTGAGCTCATTTTAACTAAGGCCTCTATTTTCTGCTGGAGCTATCTATGACTGGGGCTGGACAAATTGCTCTCTTATAGTAAGTACTGTTAGAATAACAATAACCAGCTCGTAAGTATGCGTCACCACTTACTCTTTCCTGATGGAAAGGTTGCATGCTCCTTGAAGACAGAGACTGTGTTTTGCTTTCTACAGAATCCCAGGGTCTTAGCATAATGCCTTGGCACATAGTAGATGTTTAATAAATAATTGTAGACTAAATGGAAGAATGGATAATAAGGAGTTTGTGACTAGCTGTTAAAACCCAAATCTTGGCAAGACCGTCAATGCCACTCATCATTTTTTTCCTCCTCCCTCTCCATCATTTTGTGTGTAATTTCTTGGCTCCACCCAGGAAAATAAATCTGCTGTTTCTCAAGCATAATGTGCTTGCTAGTTTTGCATGAGCTGGTCTCTCCACATGGGATTTTCAGCATTTTGCTATTCACTTATTCAATCTCATTTAACTGTGTGTCTACACAAACCAGGCACTATGGCGGGGGGTGGGGGGGAATGATGGCAACCCAAGACAGGCATGAGCAGTGCTCTTTTGGATGCTGTGGGCTCCTTTTCTTCAAACTTTGGATTTGAATGGTCTGTTCCAAGACAGATTTTCCCAAGTAAGCACAACTCATGCTAATGGCTTTTCCGTAAATCCTTTTTCATTATATTGCACTATTTATATTGTTTGGTGTTAAGTGATTTTATAAGCTCTTTTGCACCACATCTTCCAATTTTCTGTAATCTTTAATGCAAACACTTGATCCACTGTCTTACATATGGCAGATATTGAATTTATGATATTCTTGGATTTGCTGATTAATGGTTAGAAGAAGGAATAGCTAATATGCTTACTAAGACGCATCTGAAACCAAGTCTGCAAGGAAGAGGTTTTCCAATGATACAGAGGAAAAAAAAATTGTGGGGCATTGTGGAAAGTTGTCAGAAATAGACTGACAATCAGTTGAAGTGGGATAAGACCTGGGGAGGGAATAGAAAAAGAGCCATATGGAGTGATGACTATGCACTATGCCGAGGGCTATATTAGGGACGGCAGAGGGCGGGAAGAGACGGTCGTCTACTCCCCATAACCCTGCAGGCCAACTGGGAGAGAAAATACACACATACCATGTCAGATCACAGAACAAGTCAGCAAGGTAAGAAAGAGCTGTTACAAGGCCATAGCTCCATGGCTCAGCTAGAAACGCCATAAAAAGTTCAGAGGATAAAGGCCTCAACAGTCATAGTAGACCTCAGGGGGGACACACCGGGAAGTGTGCTGACTCAAAGAGCCAGCCAGGTTACCTCTAGCTAAGAGTTTTTGTGTGAGAGTACAATTAAATGTGTTTTCTCTCATGTGGGCCTGTTGCTGTTAATCTACTAGCTTCAACTTGATGTTGGTACATGGGATGCTTGCTTTTCCATTCTTGAGATATTTTACTAAGAATATTCTCCAAATCCACCTAGATAAATACAAAAGATGCGAAGTCTCTGTCTTTTTTATGGCTGACTAGTTTTCCATGGTAGACATATCACCTAAGACATACCACCGTTTATTAGTCCATTCATGGGTTGATGGGGCACTTGTGTTATTTCCACATATGGCAATTGTGAATTGAACTGTTAAAAACATTCAAGTACAAATGTCCTCATGATGAAATGATTTTCTTCTTCTGAGTTGATACCTAGTAATGGGATTGAAGGATCGAATGAAGGTCTATTTTTAGCTCTTCAAGGAATCTAGGTACTTCTTTCCAAATTGCAAATTTGTTTGCAATCCTGCCAACAGTGCATAAGTGTTCCCCTCTCTCCACACCCGCACTGGAGATCTGCAGCTTTGAGACCTTGTGATATGGGCTATTCTCACTGGGGTTAGGTGATATCTCAAAGAATGCAGAGCTGTTTAATAAGAAGGGAGTAAATGTAAGACACATGAAGGACTGCCCTCCCTCCACTCAGATGTTTCTACAGTTTCTACACCCCCCAGTTCCCACCTCTGCACATGACAGAGAAATTGGATGATAATCACAAGGTGATTGAGATCAGGCCGTCCAGAGTTCTAAACCCGAGATTATGTCAATGATGTACATAAAGCACTTTTTAAAAAAAACAGTGAATGAAACAACAGGCTCCTGGAATTTAAGTCAGACAACAACTCTGGGAACCTCTCAGAATGTTTGAAGAGTATTTAAACATGTGACAAGAGATGAAATAATGCGGAAAGTCTTACAAATACTAGCATCATGCCTCTGGCGGAGTGAGGGGTTCTGCCTGAATGAAAAGGGCCACCCTGATACTGGTGTGCCCCACTGGGCTAACCCCAAGATTACACACGTCCTTCTAATCATCTATTTGTAGAGTTCCAGGCTATCTTGGGCAAAGGGATTTATACGAACTTCTGATCATAAGATAGTTTGAAAACATGATGGGGAAGCAATTTGAGGATGCATTGCAGGATGAAAGAAACTTGAGCATATTTGTAGTCTCAGGGTATGAAGCCTAAGGAAAAGGAGAGTTACAGACAGGAGAAAGGGCAGGATGGGGATGGAGGGTGGAAATGGACCAGTTTGCCTTAGGGAGGTGTAGGCTTACCTCTTTCTCTGAGACAAGATGAAACACAGAGAACAGGAGAGATTTGAGGTGTTGGAGCAGCGAGTTAAAAGAGAAAGGCTGGGAGGAAGGTGACCCACGGGTGAACCGCCACATGGCCCTGAGCTAATGACTTACATACACGGTCTCTTTCACCCACATGCTACCCTCTGCAACATGCATTATCAAGCTCATGGAAGATGACCAAACTGAGGCTCAGCAAGGTGAAACCACTTGCTCAAGGTCACAGAGCTAGACAGTGGTTTAGTCAGGACTGAACGGGGTCTGAAACTCTGCTTTCTCCCACATCATGTTGCATCAGTCAAAAGCACTCACTGCCACGGCACCTGGCTATGAAAGGGCCACATGGGTGTTCAACAGATATTCCTTTTCCCTGATGAAAGTTGCACAATGGTGAGGAAGTATGAGAAGTGAACTAGGAGACCAAATATATATATATATATATATATGGACAGGAACGAATTAATGGAGCCAGGGAGGCCAATAACAGAGATGCTGAGCACCTCTGGGACCCAGCGGAACATAGTTGGAAACGTCTATGTGAAGTAGAGACTAGTATCCACTGATCTGGGATGCAGCCACGTGTTTGGTTAGAGCCAGGCTCAAGGGATCCTCTGTGCAGCAGGCCGTGCTGCAAGGTCAGCAGACGCTGGGCGGAATGAAGTTGCACCAGGCCAACAGTGTGGGCCTGCGATTGGAACAGACTGTGTGAACCAGACTGCGTGCAAATACAGGGAAAGACAGCTGGATTTCTATAAAATCAGCCCATACTTAACTTACTGGGGGAAAGACACCTCTTGCCAAATAATCATACCTCCTTCTCATGCCCACCATTGCCATCTTTGCAGGAAATTTACCTGTACCTGGCTTATCCCTCCTATCAGTTCTCCAGCTGAGAGCTTGCTTCCTTCCCCCTTCATGATGGACGTCCTTATCATTTCCCGGCCCTGTCCTGCTCCTAATCTCCTGTCAAGGCTCCTAGCAACTCTTTCAGATACTGGGACCTGGAGGTTAAGACTCCAGCTTTAAATTGTAGTGAAGGTTTGAGCTTCCCCTGGGTTATCCATTCACAGGGAAGCAACTCAGGTAGTGAGACAACTCTCACAAGCTGTCAGGGGTGCACTCGACTCCATAAATCTTAAAACATTTCAAGACTTTCCCCCCAGTAAAACAAGGTATCTCAGCTGCAGTAGGTGAAACACGCTTTCCCCCTCCTGCGGCAATGAAAAAGTCCACAGCATTTTTATATAAATTTTGAAGGCTTTCAGTATAATTGGATTAAAAGACATAAACAACTGGTTTTGCAGGGATCTGATCTCCACCTGAGCCATAGAGATTGATGATGGAGACTTAGCTAACCTGCTATCATGCATCAATAAAATAAATTGGGCCATTAAAAAACACACATTTTTATATATACATCTTTATCGCTGTTATTCAGAGTAGCTTATGTGCCAAAAACGTGCTATGAATTTTCTAAACGTGACAAGCTTGGCAGTATTTTACAAATAGTTATAGTATTATTACCATACGCTCTGGTTTGGGAGTAGTTTCTGAAGTTTGACACAGGCTGGTTGTGGTTTGAGGTTAGTGGTTTTTGATTTAGAAAGTCCCATCCACCACTTGGCAGAGCATCGAAACTGACAAGAACAAAATTAGTTTGCAAAATGGAAAATGAATTCTCAGCATTGTCTGTAAGAGATCTCACCGCCCCTTCTCCCTGCCCTCAGGGCTTTCTGGGGCAGGGCTCTGGGAAGGCTTGTGGGGGCTGGAATGTGAAGTCACTTGATGAATTCCCTGCTTTCCTCCATGAAACCATTCTGGGGGTAATGTTTTAGGAAAATCCTCCTCCCCTTTTGGATTTTTGCTTTTAAACCATGGATCTGGTTTTCAATCTATTCATTGCCAGATTCTCTTATTAGTAATATTTGTAAATTTATGAGAAGCGTGGTGATCTCGAGCAGTTTACTACCAGAGGATTCTAATTTAGTTTTAAGCCATTCCAAACTCATTAGAGTACTTCTCAATAGCAGTTCCATTTCACATCCCATTGTTCTGTCCTTGGTTCTTGCTAACCAGCCCCAGCTGCACAGCATTCCCAGTGCCTCCAACCATCTTCAGCATAGTCCCATGAATGTCTACAACTCACAACACACTGGGGAGAAAATGTGAAGCAAATTAGTATCTACCTTGGAGCAAGAAGAGTGTAAGATGCCCACACGGAAAGTGAAATTCCACATCATCGTTTACTATTTATGAATATATATTAGTGATTTTGTATATCACCACAATGCCCTGGGGCTTCATCAAATGTCTAACAGATTCTACCAGCATAGGATGACGAATGTAGACATACTTCTGTGCGGGCAGGGCTGACTTTTACTAGTCAGTGTGAAATACCCTGGGAGATGATCTCCCAGATTCCTCCCAGATTATCTCTCATATTCCTTTTTCCTTTTTGAATCTCTCGGCTCGGCAGTGTCTTTTCCAAGGAGTAGATAGGTGGGATAAAGGAGGCCAGAAAAAACGTACAGGCTGTGGAGGAAGTCTTATGTTGCCTGAGTAATTATGCTTGACTTCTTTAAACCAGTCTTTTCTGCCAGGACAAAGGTTCTCAAACTTGGTCTCACATAATAGTCATCTGGGAGCTTTTAACAGTCCTGATTTCCAGACGCTAGTGCAGAACAATTAAATCAAAATCTTTCCAGGCAAAATCCCAGGCCTCAGCTCCTGTGCTAGAGAGACTCATGCTAGCCTCTGCTGGGCCTCAGTTTCTTCAATAGTAAAATCAAAATAATTTGAGATAAAACATGGGTTAAAATGGTAGCATCCTAGAATATTAGGAGAGTAACGTGGGGTACGGCAGCTCAACATTTTGAAGATAAAAATGGAATTATGGCAATATATGTTTGAAATATAATACTAATTTGATCCTAATTACAACTGAGAAATCTTTTTGGAAGTGTCATTTCACTTACCTACATTTTCTATCAATAAAGTGTCATTTCAGGGGAAACTGACTCAAACCTCTCCCAGATTTTAGAATGATCAATTTATATTTCTTTTCTTTTCTTTTTTTTTTTGAGACAGAGCCTCAAGCTGTCCTCCTGGGTAGAGTGCATGGCATCGCAGCTCACAGCAACCTCCAACACCTGGGCTCAAGCGAGTCTCCTGTCTCAGCCTCCCAAGTAGCCAGGACCACCGCCCGCCACAATGCCCAGCTATTTCTTGGTTGCAGCCATCATTGCTGCTTGGCGGGCCCGGGCTGGATTCGAACCAGCCACCTTAGGTGTATGTGGCTGGCGCCTTAGCCACTTGAGCCACAGGCGCCGAGCCTCTTTGTTTTTTTTTTTTTTTTCTCACTCTGTCACCCTGGGTAGAGTGCTGTGGTATCATCATAGCTCACAACAACCTCAAACTCCTGGGCTCAAATGATCCTCCTGCCTCACCCTCCCAAATAGCTGGGACTACAGGCATCAGCCACAATGCCTGGCGAGTTTGTTTTGTTTTTCCTATTTTTAGTAGAGATAGGATGTCCCTATTGCTCAGGCTGGTCTCCAATTCCTAAGCTCAAGTGATTTACCTGCCTTGGCCTCCCAGAGTGCTAGGATTACAGGTGTAAGCTGCTGCTCCCGGCCTCTGTTCTCTCTCTCTCTCTCTCTTTTTTTAAATTCTATGTAATCTTTTTATTTTTTTTTTGCAGTTTTTGTTTTTTTGGCTGGGGCTGGGTTTGAACCCACCACCTCCGGCATATGGGGCTGGCGCCCTACCTCTTTGAGCCATAGGTGCTGCCCCTGTTCTCCCTTTTAAAGATGATTTCTTATTACCTTTCCTTTTGGCTTTATCATTTTGTGATTCTTTGTTATTTTTGTGATATGAAAACTGCCTCCTATGACCTAAATCATTATATAAAACATCATAAATTACTTTAAAAAAACACCAAATCCCACAAAGTTATAAAGGTGTTGGCATACTTATCCTAGTTTTAAATGTAATATGTTGTTTTTTCTTTTTTTCTTTTTTAATACCGTAGTGTTCTAAGAACGGAAACATCTGGGCTAGATGGAATTTAGCATCAAAAAAAATCCTCTTTCTGTTCAGAAAGTTGTAAAGTGCATTAAGATGAAGCAGGCACCAGAAATCCTTGGCAACACAAATGGAAAGACTCAGAGCTGTGAAGTAAATCGTGAGTGTTCGGTGTTCCTCAGCAAAGCCGAGGGCGTCATGCAGAAGTTTAATGGCCGCGATGCACTTCCCTTTATCCCAGCTGAGAAGTTAAAGGATCTTACTTCCCGTGTATTTAATGGAGAACCTGGCACTCATGATGCCAAATTGCGTTTTGAACCCCAGGAAATGAAAGGAATGGGGACACCACCTAGCACTACCCCTATCAAAAATGGATCTCCAGAAATTAAGTTGAAAATCACCAAAACGTACATGAACGGGAAACCTTTGTTTGAGTCTTCCATCTGTGGTGACAGTGCTACCGATGTGTCCCATTCTGGAGAAAATGGACAAAAATCAGAAAACAAGGCGAGGAGGAACAGGAAGAGGAGCGTAAAGTATGACTCCTTATTGGAGCAGGGCCTTGTTGAAGCAGCCCTGGTGTCTAAGATCTCAAGTCCTTCTGATAAAAAGGTATTTAAGAGAGATTCTGTCTAGAGGCTTGTGGCAGTGGGCATGGGAACTGTGGGAGGGCACTTGGGCAAATGCAGTGGCAGGGGGAGATGGGGACGGCCTGGTGGTGGCCACACTTAACTGAGCCCTGCCCTTGTGTTGGTCATCAGGCTCCAGAATGCTTTGGCTTTGCCTCTTGAGGCCTCTCAGCCAGCTACTGAGCGCATCGAGAGGCCTAGAGAGATGAACTAGGTGTTTGGGATTAAAATGACTAAAAAGAGGCAAAACCAGTTTCTGACTCTGGGCCTGCCAGTTCCAGAGCCCACCCTTGGTGACTTGAGCGTGTGCTGTTCTCACAGATCTCTCTCTAAGGCATTCTCTGGCCTGATGTGGTCAGTGGAGACACATTGGGCTCCCTTGTGAGACCCTTTGAGCCCCAGCTGTTTAGTGAATAAGAACCAGAGCAGTGCTGTGGGGGTGCTTCTGCCGTCCTCTCCCAGAGGACCACTGTCCACACTGAGGTGATCTAGCAAATGGCCTGCCTCCTTGAGGACTGAGGCTGTGGCTTACGTCTTTATGAGCCCAGCATGTTGAACATAAGCAGATGGGTGTTCACCACTCAAGGCTGGTCCTAGCACTTAAGTGAGTATTAGTCATATAAGACAGCCAGAGGGCTTGGGCAGAAGGAAATAGAGATAGGGCAGCAGCTTGTTCTGTCTGGACCATGGGCAGGAGTGCCCAACCTTATTTCTTCTGTGCCACACATTGGAAAAAAACTTGTCTTGGGCCACACATTAAACACACAGATACTAATGAAAGCTGATGAGCAAAAGGAAAGGACTGTGCATATTTTTCACAATATCCAGCACTACAGATAAATTAAAACAGTCCTCAAATAATCTGCCTGTGGCCCCCTACAGGTTGGACATCCCTAGTGGGGTGTTGGTCTTTAGCTGTAGCTAGCTCCATTTCCACTTGGAGGGTGAAGACAGGGAGCCTGAGACCCATGAGAGTTAACATTGTCATCATGGTAGGGATTTTAATTCAAAATGGTGGCCAGTCTCTCTGGCTCATGTCTGTAATACCAGTGGTCTGGGAGGCTGAGCTGGGTGGGTTGCTTGAGCTCAGGAGTTTGAGACTAGGCTGAGCAACAGGGAGACCCCGTCTCTACCAAAAATAGAAAAAACTAGCCAGGAGTTGTGGTGGGTGCCTATAGCCCCAGCTACTCAGAAGTCTGAGGGAAGAGGATCACTTGAGCCCATGAGTTTGAGATAGCTGTGAGCTAGGATGCCACGATACTCTACTGAGAGTGACAAAGTCAGACTCTGTCTCAAAAAAATAAAATAATAAAACTGAACAAAATTCCCACAGATAGTGGGAATGGCTGGAATTTCCTTAAAATCATTAAATTAATAAAGAGGGTTTTTAAAAAATGTTTGAGTGTTCAGGAGCTGTTTACCTCTTGCTAATATAATTAAAATGGCAAGGTTTTTAAAAGACTAGGTTAGTAATCTGGGCTGATAGAATGATTTTTTAAAATCATCCATAATTGTGTTGAACCTCATGCTTTTTTTTTTTTTTCTTGAGACAAAGTCTCACTCTGTTTCCCTGGCTAGAGAGCAATGGTATCAGTCATTGTATCTCACAGCAATCTCCAACTCCTGGGCTCAAGTGATCTTCTTGCCTTAGCCTCTCAAGTAGCTGGGCACCACCATGCCCAGTTCAATTTTCTGTTTGTTTTTTTTTTTTTTTTGTTATTGTTGTTGCTGTTGTTTGTTTTTGTAGAGATTGGATCTTGCTCTTGGTCAGGCTGGTCTCAAACTGCTGAGTTCAAGGAATCCTCCTGCCTTGCTCTTCCAGGGTGCTGGGATTACAGGTGTGAGCCACTGTGCTCAGCTAAACTTCATGCCTTTTACAAGAGGAAGGGGCCTGTGCAAATTATCAGAGACCTGGCTTTTATTCCTAGCTTTGCCACTTGGTATTGTTAAAACTTGAGTGAATCACCTGAAGTTTGATTTGCAGAGTGGGGACAGTCAATGTAAGCCTGGGATGCTGTGCTTATGGTTTCAGAAGTGTGTGATGTGGTGGCTCAAGCCATCCCTCCATAGCATGCCTATAGATCTTTGTGCCTGACAGTGAGATTTCAGGGCTGGTATCCTCAGGAAGAGGGCCAGGAATTCACCCTCAGGCCAGGGCCCTGCTGTTGTACTTTTTTCAAACAGAGAGCAGAACCCAGAGTGGCTTGGGAGGAGTTGCCTTTGGTGGGATGTTCAGCCTTATAACTTATTTGCCAAAGATAGAGAAACTGAACCTCAGAGAGCCTGGGGACTCAGATCACAAGTGGTGGAACTGGGACTTGCTCCAGCCCTGCCCTTACCACACTTGTACCTTCATGTCAGGTGATGTGTGTGCTGCTGAGAATTGATGGTCAGGAGTGTCTGTGGGGTAGGAGTCAAGAAAAATTCAGGCTTCTTGGGTGGTGCCTATGGCTCAAAGGAGTAGGGCGCTGGCTGGCCCCATATGCCAGAGGTGGTGGGTTCATATCCAGCCCTGGCCAAAAACTGCAAAAAAAAAAAAAAAAAAGAAAGAAATTCAGGGTTCTGGGAGAATTTATCTTTGACCAGTTGAGTAAAAACAATTAAACACTGTCCACCAGGCCAAGGACATAGATTTATAGAGAGGTCTTAAATAGTATTGAACTCCTTCTGTGGGCCAGACACTGTGCTGATCCTTTAGCTGAGGGCAAGAGACCCAGATGGTCTTCATGAAGTGGTATAGGGGTTCTGATCTGAAACATAGCAAAGGGTGGGACATGCTCTTGTTGTGGGGTCCTTATATGCTTTAAACCTCCAGGCTGATCAGTCTTGGATCTTGTATGGGTAGAAGGCTGGGTTTAGGGGTAGTTATTAGACGTGTTAGTATTTGTCTTTTGTTGTTCATTTTCAGATTCCACTTAAGAAAGATTCTTGCCCAAGTATTGGCAGAGACAAAGACTGCCTATTGAAATACAACATCGGCGATTTGGTGTGGTCCAAAGTGTCAGGTTACCCTTGGTGGCCTTGCATGGTTTCTGCAGATCCACTCCTTCACAGCTACACCAAACTTAAAGGTAGTGTGTATTTTGGGGTTGTTTTTTAATCTTTCCCTTCTGCACTTAGTCTTTCTTTTCTCCAGGCTTCTTTCTTACTCTTCTTTAAATAGCCTTAGTATTTAGATGTGCAGTGACTGATTATTTCAGCATGATCTGCAGAAATAGTATTTTATACTAAGTTTAAGTTACAAAAATGTCCGAACTTATTAGGCTTTTGGGGAGAACCATCTTTGTCTTACAGGACTTGGGTAGATTGATCTGTGCCTGGGGCAGACACAGTAACATGTTAATAATGTAATTTGTTCACTGATAAAGAGCAAATAGTTAGACAACACATAAATGTATTTTTGGGCTGGACGCAGTGGCTCACGTCTGTAATCCTAGCGCTCTGGGAGGCTGAGGTGGGTGGATTGCCTGAGCTCGCAGGTTAAAGACCAGACAAAGCCAGAGTGAGATCTTGTCTCTAAAAATAGCTGAGCGTTGTGGTGGACACCTGTAGTCCCAGCTACTCAGGAGACAGAGGCAGGAGAATCACTTGAGCCCAAGAATTTGAGGTAGCTGTGAGCTGTGACGCCACAGCACTCTACCAAGGGTGACGAAGTGAGACTCTGTCTCAAAAATATATATATATATATACACATACATATGTATATTCTATATATTTTTGGAGAAAAAGTAAAGCACTAGGTAGTTTAAGATTCTTCACTAACGTTTTTCTAAAATTTGCATTTAGTTTAAGGAAAGTGAGGTTTGACAAATATAGATTTGGAGCCGAGCAAGTTAGTGCCCCTGTGACCCATGCATCCTTCAGAAGGGTGGGTGGCTACACTCTCTGGATTGGAGGCCAGTGTTCCAGCCTGGTACCGCTGACCAGGCAGCCTGTGTGGCCCCTCAGTGTAGTGTTTGTAGCTCCTCCTGGTGTCTGGCAGGAGGCCTGAGCTCTCCCAGGACCAGTGTTGCTGTTCTCCCTCTGGGCTTAAGTCCTACCCTGCCACCTGAGTAGCTACCCAGGCTGACTGCTGGGAGTGGGACATAGCAGCCCCTCCCTTGCAAATGTCAACTTTAGAGGATGGGTTCAGGATAAAGAGGGCCTTGCTTGAGTCTCAAACTCTTGGGCTCGAGCAATCCTCCTGTCTTGGCCTCTCTAAAGTATTGGGATTATAAGCATGAGCCATTGTGCCTGAAGTAGTTTTTTGATGTCTCTTTTTTCCTCCTGTTGAGTTTTATTACTTTAATTTTATTATGTCTTTCCTCTGCTTTAGAGTTAAGTAGTTCCTGTAGTCTACAGCACCTTCTCTGACATTCAGGCATCCTAGCATTTTAATTCATCCCTCACTTTTTCCTTGACTCCTGGACCCTGTGCTCTGGCTGAGCGCTTCCACTCTTGTGCTCATGACATTGTAGTGTTTTCTCTGTAATTGAGGCTCTGGAATCAGCCTGCTGGGTCCAGGTCTGCTGGTTGATCTTAGTAATGAACTACTGAATCTCCCTAAGCCAGTTTCTTATGTATGAAAAAAGAGGATATGGATAACACAGTAACCATTGAGCGCTCAGGTAAGCAATTGTTATCCTCATTTTTACTTTTAAAACCAAAATTTTTATCATATCAAATCTGTACTTCCCTGGGTGCCTCTAGAGCTGTCTCCAGAAAACATTCCTGATTGACCAATTATTTACCCTATGGCAGCCTAGAATTGGGTCACTTAATTTTAATGGTTTTGAATCCATTTTTAAGTGTCTTTGTGTCACCAGGTATTTGTCCAGTTTTCAAAACAACGACAAATGATTACACTTGGATAGCTTTTTTGTGTATTTATGTAAAATAATTTTATTTATTGTTTACTTATTTGTATTTTTATTTATCTGTTTATTTCTCTTACCCTGGGTGAGTGCCATGGAGTCATTGTAGCTTATAGCAACCTGACAATCTTGGACTCTACTGATCCTCCTGCCTCTGCCTCCCCAGTAGCTGGAACTACAGGCGCCCGCCACAAAGCCTTTCTTACTTTTTGAGAGTAGAATAGCACAATGGATGCTTATTCTCCTCATCTCTATTCACCAACTTTGAACATCCTGTTTTGCCTATTCCATCTTTTTCTCTATACTGTAAACACTCATCTCCTTTGCCAGACCGAATGTAGGCTGTCATGACACTTCTCTGAGACGTACTGTGTCAGGTCAAGGACAGTTTCCTTACTAAGCACCCAACCACACTTAGATAACATTACACCAGGAACATGACCTGTCATTATGGTTCCTGCCTTTTCAGCCTCCTTGGTTTGTTTGTTTGTTTATTTTATCATACCATGACAGTATTGCTGAATTTCCTGGAACAGTTATTTTGCTTTTTATTTATTTAATTTTTTTTTTTTTTTTGCAATTTTGGCTGGGGCTGGGTTTGAACCCACCACCTCCAGTGTATGGGGTCTGCACCCTACTCCTTTTGAGTCACAGGCGCCACCCTATTTTGCTTTTTAGAAGATTCTGTGCCATGGATCAAGGTTTGATCTTTGTTCCAGTGTCTCAAGAAACTCTGCAACTCTACCAACTATTTTTTCTTGCAGCCATCATAGCCTCTCCCCATATTTGCTCTCTGTTCTCCCCACCTCTTTCTTTCCTTTCTACTTCTCCCTTTGAAGGAAGAGAAACTATCATATTAATTAAAGTGTGGTGAATAACATCCTCAGGATTTCCTTACAACCTTCACTTTGGAGGCAGAATGCAATACCTAAGAAATTCCTACTAAGTGTCATTTTTTTTTCATTCATCCTGAGACTTTGTTGCATTGTGTTTATTTTTGTTTTTGTTAATCTTTTATTTTTTATTTTTTTTGTCTTTATTAAATCGTAACTGTGTACATTGATGCATTTATGGGGTTCAGTGTACTGATTTGATATAAAATGTGAAATGCTTACATTGCACTGATTAACACATTCATCACAATTATAATCTTTTCTTAATAGTTTTGGAATGTACCATCCTCCTGTGGTTTAGGGTAGCACCCTAGCCCCTATACCTCATGACTGTTTTAGACCCCTCATGGGCAGACCCAGGACAGAAAGGCCAGGCTGGAGCTCAGGAGGCTTGAGAAGTGGCTTTGGCCCTTTATACGTGCAGAAGAAGGGAGTGTCCTCCACCAGCCCAGGCTGGGGAGTAACTCCAACCATCTGCTTCTCTGGGAATTGTTGGGTACAAGGAGCAGGTCCTTGTAGTCACATGGAAACCAACCTCAGATGACCATTTAAAAAGAACATGTGAGGCAGCGCCTGTTGCTCAAGGAGTAGGGTATCAGCCCCATATATTTAGGGTGGTAGGTTCAAACCCAACCACGGCCAAAAACTGCAAAAAAAAAAAAAAAAGTACATGTGAAAAGCAGTTTAGAAGGAGGTGAGCCAGGAAGAATGTACTCCAGCTGAAAGGCGATTTGGGGAAACATTTAAAAAGAAATGGGTCATAGAAGCCCCTGAGAAGGACACAGGGAAGTAAGGGAAGGACCGGGGCAAGAGGGGGCTTGTTGGGCAGCTGATGCCTCAAAGTAGGTGGGGCCTTCAGAGCTCTCTATGGAAAGGCATATCTTCCCGTGGTTATAAATGTGTGGGGTTTGGGTTTCCTTGCAGCCCTGGAGTTGGTAATCCTTAATGATCTGTTGATTTATAAAATGGTTTTTATAATGACTTTTTATACTTTTTTTTTTTAGATAATCTCACTCTGTCACCCTGGGTAGAGTACCATGGCATCTTAGTTCACAGCAACTTCAAACTCTTGGGTTTAAGAGATCCTCAGCTTTGGGGAAATCATTCCTGTGGTTCCCCCCATGTGCATGGTAGTTTGAAATAAACCTTTCTCTTATTAATGTACTATAAAAAGAGAGAGAGAGAGATCCTTAGCCTCCCCAGTAGCTGGGACTACAAACACCTGCTACCATGCCCAGTAGTTTTACTATTTTTAGTAGAGACAGGGTCTCCCTCTTGCTCAGGCTATTTTGGAACTCCTGAGCTCAAGTGATGTTCCTGCCTTGGCCTCTCAGAGTGTTAGAGCCACTGCACAAGACCCGTGCTTTCTGTGTCTTAGCTAGCATTTTTCTGTGAAAATGAGCTCCCCCTAAAAAGCTATGTATTATAGTCTTTATTTATTTATGAGATAGTCTCACTTTGTTGTCCAGGCTAGAATGCCATGGCATCATCATAACTCACATCAACCTCAAACCCCTGGGTTCAAATGGTCTTCCTGCTTCAGCCTGGCTAATTTTTTCATTTTTAATAGAGATAGCTTCTCACTCTTATTCAGGCTGGTCTTGAACTCCTGAGCTCAAGTGTTGAACTCCACCTGCCTTGGCCTCTCAAAGTGCTAGGATTATAGGCATGAGTCACTGTGCTGGCCAGTCCTTATTTCTTTATGTCTCTTTATCAGCCTGTGCGTACTTCCTTACCTTGTGGTCTAATAACACATTCTGAGTTCATCTTGTACCTTGTACTTTTTTTTACCCTTGTCTTGGAATCAAACAATTTCTTATGGAAGGCGTAGGTCCTTTTAGTAGCGAATAGTATGTAGACACCCAGATGAGGGCACTAGTTGTGTTCATTGCTCCAAGAGACAGGATTTGCCAAGTGGAATTCTGGGGTCCATTTATGATTCCTCACTTCTTGGCCTGCAGCCCCCACAGTGGGAGTGAGATGGTGACTGAGGGGTGTCTTTGTGAGGGATGGTTACTCACATGGAGTGGGCTGAGCACAAGGTCTTGTGAAGTAGGTGCTTTTATTTTCTCTGTAAGATGGAACTTCCTTACCCTACCCTCAGTTTCTGTCCCAATTTTTTTGTGTTTTTTTTTTCTTAGAGACAGAGTCTCACTTCTTTATTGCCCTCAGTAGAGTGCTGTGATGTCACAGCTCACAGCAACCTCCTCCAACTCCTGGGCTTAGGCGATTCTCTTGCCTCAGCCTCCCAAGGAGCTGGGACTAGAAGCGCCAACCACAGCACCCTGCTATTTTTTTGTTGCAGTTTGGCCGGGGCCAGGTTTGAACCCACCACCTTGGTATATGGGGCCGGTACCCTACCCACTGAGCCACAGGCACTGTCCCCCAATTTTTTAAAATTTTAATTTATCATGCTTGGATTTTTTTTTTTTTTTTTTGAGACAGAGCCTCAAGCTGTCCCCCTGGATAGAGGGCCGTGGCATTACAGCTCACAGCAACCTTCAACTCCTGGGCTCAAGCGAGTCTCCTGCCTCCGCCTCCCAAGTAGCTGGGACCACAGG
>CAUYTI010077082.1:0-12349 GCA_963575145.1 Galago senegalensis | reverse complement strand
ATTGTCCTTGCCTAGAAGTAAGGGAGGGAGCCAGTCTCCTTCTGATACCTTGCCCAGGAGGGGAGTAGGGAGTTTACATTAGCCTTTTCATTTCCAAATGAAGTTACATTAACCTCTTCATTCCCAAATGGAGTTACATTAACCTTTTCAGCAGCTGGAAAACTGTGTATTCCCTTCCCATTCTTGCGCTGTTCCCTAACTTGTCATGTATTCTTTTCAAAAATCAGGACTTTTTAAAAATACTGCCAGGACATGGGACAAATTATTAAAAATCATGACTGTCCTGCCAAAAGTGGGACATCTGGTCACCTTACTTATGTGGTATGTATTAGATCATCTATCCTCAAAGAACTCAGATTGGACCTCCCGTTTGATCCTGCAATCTCATTACCAGGTGTCTATCCAGAAGAAAAAAAATCATTTAATCATAGGACATTTGCACTGGACTGTTTACCACAGCTCAGTTTTTACTTTTAGGGATATACATGTTGTCCCTCTTCTGTGTTGAGAGGCTTTTCATGCTGGTTCTTTTTGAGCCACAGTATCTTTGATGGATCCCTTGCTATCAGGCTCATCTTCAACATTTCCTTTTCCTTGCTTTTTTTCTTTTTTTTTGAGGCAGATTCCCACTGTGTCGCCCTTGGTAGAGTGTCCTGGTGTCACAGCTCACAGCAACCTCCCGCTGTTGGGCTTAGGTTTCTCTTGGCTCAGCCTCCGCAGTAGCTGGGCCTACAGGCGCCCACTACAATGCTGATTTTTTGTTGCAGTTTGGCCCGGATGGTTCAAACCGCCACCCTTGATAAATGGGGCCAGCACCCTACTCACTGGGTCACAGGCACCACCCAACATTTCCTTTTCCAAACATGGAAATAGCCACTGCCTGAATAAATTCTGATTTCCTTTAGTGGAAAATGGCATCTTGAGATCAAAACTGAAGTCTAAGATGTGTTCTTTTCCTCCTGCTTTCTGTTTCTAAGGCCTTTTTGTCTTCTTAGAGGACAGGCTTGTAAATATCATTTTTAAAAGGAAATAAGTGAGTTTAAAGGGTATTTCTAACTATTAATAATATTTTTATTATGGGGATATAATTAAATGAATTTCTAATTACTTGTATGCTTTCTGTGTATTCAATGCTTATGATGTTGCTTTAATCAATTATGTGCATATAGGGTTTTTTTTTTCCCTCAAACTCTTTTTGTCTTTACAGTGAATTTTGCTCAAGGTGGACGAGCAAAAATCACTATTTGTCACTTGACCTTTTTTCTCTTTGTTGGTTGAGCCAGCAACTAAATACATGATAAGTTTGATTTGGCTTCTGAATTTTGCAGTTTGCAAGTTATTTATTTTGATATCATTTTATTTTATAATTAGAAAATATTAATGTGACTTAAAACATAGCTACAAAGCAAGCATATTCAGAGAAGTTTAACCTCTACTAAGTCTCTCTCCCACATAGACAAGCATTTTACTAATTTTACGGTTTATCCTCTCATTTTGTTTAAGAGTAAACAAGCATACACTGTCATATGATTTGTCAGGTAAATGGTAGCGTGACTTCTTTTTGCATGTTAAATTAACATTAAATCCTGGAGATGAGAGTTTTCTATAGAGCCACCTTCTTCTTTTTAACAGTTGTGTCATATTCCACTGTGGAGGTTTGATTTAGTTTATTTGACACATTTCCTATTGACGAACACCGGTTTGCTTACAAATTATACTTTAATGAATATTACTCAAATTAATTATTGTATATAATTTTATCAACATTTTTGCCACTGTATTTTTTTTCATGTCAGACAGGTAATGTGCCAAGGGCCTAACAAGATTGGTGGGAGGCACATGGCACAGGGGCTCAGGAAAACCCAATCATCACCCTTATGAACTACAAAAGCATCAGCCACTTGTATTTTTTAAGACAGATTCTTAGAAGTGGGATTTCTGGGTCAAAGAATACATGTATTTGTAATTTTGCTACATTGGCAAATTCTTTTCCACCGTTCCACATTCTCACAGCAATGCATGAAAGGAGATTTTCCCTACAATTACCCCAACAGAGAAAATAAACAACATTCTGGAATTGTTACTTATTAAGAAAAAAATGATATCCCAGTATAATTAAATTTGCATTTATTATATTAAAACTTTTCAATGTTTAACTTCTCGATGTTAACTGTTTATTTTCCAGTGACCTTTATGATCATATCTTAGGCTGTTTTAAATACATTTTATGTTTTCTCCTTTTTAAAAAATGCATATTTTTATGTATTAAGAATTGTAGCTAGTTGTAAAAATGATGGTACGCCTTCACTTATTTCTATATTCATGCCCTTTTCTCTTCTTTATTATTATTTTTTTTTTCAAATTTTATTTATTTATTTTAGTTTTTGGCCAGGGCTGGCTGGGTTTGAACCCACCACTTCCAGCATATGGGGCTGGCTCCTACTCCTTTGAGGCACAGTCACCACCCTTCCAGCCCTTTTCAATGTTTCTTTGTGGCTCTTCCTGGGAAGAGTTGAGCTGGAATTCATTTTTCCCTTAGTTTGTACTAACGTTCACCTTGGGGCTTGTTTTGGCCACTAGAATATAACCGGAGTCATCTTATACAGGTTCCATGCCTGGGCTTTGCGAGATCACACAGTTTCTGAGAGCCTCGCCTAGCCCTGAGGAGCTTACCAGAGGAGGGGAGGCCACATCCCTTAGCAGAGAGGAGCCATAGTTGTTAGGGGTGATCTTGAGCTGGTAAAGGAGTGAGCCTGGCAGAAACTAGAACCAAACCAGAAGGACCAAATATCTGGTTTAAAGTTCCCACCCTAAATAAATTATTTTTGTTTTAAACCTCTAAATTTTGTTTTGTAATGCAGCAAAAATTCACACAAAGATAGCAACTCTTTTTTCATGAGAGAATACAATGATTTTTCCCAGTTCATACATTGTCGTTATTAATGGCTAAACAAACTGATACCTTTCTTTGCATTTCTATTTAATTTTAAATCTGATTTTTATTTTTTGCTTTTACTCTTGATGCCTTTCCCCACCTATGAACAGATTTTAAATAGTAGCAATCCCATCAAACCTGTGATTTTGCATTCTCCCTTTTTAACGTAGCTCTATATCATGAACATTTTTCTGTGTTTCTATATTGTGCTTATAGTTACACATTTTAATTATTAATCTTATTATATCCTGAAGTCTATCATAACTTATTAGTCTTTTGTTGGACATTTATTTTGTGTTTGTTTCTGCTATAGATAACTCTATAATGAACAGGATTTCCTTTATCGAATTGTTTCCTTATGAAAAATTGCCAAGAATGGAATTACTGACTCAAAACATAAAAAATCTGTATAGTTCTTGCTATACTTTTGACACATAACTTTACCAGATAATGTGGTTTGTGATGCTACCAGGAGTAAATACTGTGCTCTTCCTTTTAATTGTTTTACTATTTAAAGATTATTTGTCCCTTTTTTTCAAAGCAATTCCTGGAAATGCTTTAAAAATTAACAGATAACAATATAAAGTACAAAACTAAAACCCCCTATCCATCCCCCTCACAATAGTTAACTGATCCTCTAGTGGATTCACTTTCCTCTGCTGTTTAGCTCTAGGATTCAAAATAACTCAATTTTTTTTTTTTACATAAACATGTGTTTATTAGGTTTCCACTTTTTGCCTTCACAAAATTAGAAAGGCTTAAAATTTAACAACAATAACCATGTTTAAGGTAAGGACTAGAAACAAAAACCTCATAGAGAATGAATGAAGATAAATACATTCAAAAAAGAAATCAGATGATTGCTGTAAGGAAGTATTAAGCAATAATAATAGTAATGCAAAGAAAGTAGCATTCACATTGTCAAATAAGAGTATGTCTGTCTATTATAGAATGCTTTGACTCTGAGGTTCAGTATAGAGTCATCAATTAACATTATTATTAGTTATTTTCCCAAAGTCTCAAAAAGTAGATGACTAATATTTGTAAATAAAAATAAAAGATAATTTCAAAAAACAGATCATGCCAAATCTTACAGACAATAGAAAAAGAAGAAATACTTGAAAATCATTCTGCTTGATCTGGATATACCTGATATTAAGATTGGAAAAAATATATTATTATAAAGGGGAAATTACAGACATAATTCACTTTTAAATGAGGCTGCAGTATCCTGTATCCTAAACAACATATTAACAAGTTGAAGTAAAAATTAATGTTTAAGTGATGTGCTTTAGTCAAAATCAAATCACATTTATGTAAGAATCAGTCACTATTTTTTTTCTTGTCCTTACCTTATTGACTTATAACTTATTTTTAACATCTTCCTAATTTTAGATACAATGTATCAACTTTCTACTATGGAAACTGAGGATTTGGTTCACTTAATCATTTCTCACATTCTGGTATTCTTCTCACAAATATACATTCTCCTCCTCCCAGCTAACCAACACAGTTTTTTAATGCTTTAATAGAATCCTTATTAAGAATTTTTAATTGTGATGACTGTAAATATTGTTTAAATGAGAGCCATGTTGAGTACTATTATTAAATTTTCTTTCTTGTCAAAATGCTTTTGTTTGCATTTTAAGGAATGAATTGGAATTTATTATTGTCGTTTTTAATAATCTTTGTCTAAGAATCCCCACGTTCTCTGATACTTTGCAGTCCTATTTTCAACTAAATCAAAGTTTTCAAATAATCTATCACTGTTATTATTTTTTTGAAAAATCCTTCCAGAAATGTAATTATTAAACCTTCTGCTTCAGTCCTGCCCAGTTGTTCTCTAGGTTTGCTGCATGTCCATCCTCTTCACATTCCTCCTTGCTTTTATAGAATAGTTATTTTACCTCTCTCCAAGGCTGGATCCATGACTTCATGGATGCCATCTAAAAAGGACATTTGCTCTTTTTTTGGTGTGTTCAGCATCTGAAGCCTCCTCTGTGATCAGGGAAATCCCCATCCTTACAGATGTTGCAGGAAGGTACAAAGCAACTTACAGCACAGTAGTCAAGGATACTGGATTCAGATTCCCCGGCCTGAGGATACTGGATTCTGATTTCCAGTCTGAAGATACTGGATTCTGATTTCCTGACTGAGGATGGTGGATTCTGATTTCCAGCCTGAGGATGCTGGATTCAGATTTCCAGTCTGAGGATGCTGGATTCTGATTTCCAGTCTGAGGATGCTGGATTCTGATTTCCAGCCTGAGGATGCTGGATTCAGATTTCCTGACCGAGGATGCTGGATTCAGAATTCCAGACTGAGGATGCTGGATTCAGAGTTCCAGCCTGAGGATATTGGATTCTGATTTCCAGTCTGAGGATGCTGGATTCTGATTTCCAGACTGAGGATGCTGGATTAAGATTTCCAGACTGAGGATGCTGGATTCTGATTTCCTGACTGAGGATGCTGGATTCAGAGTTCCAGCCTGAGGATACTGGATTCAGATTTCCTGACTGAGGATGGTGGATTCTGATTTCCAGCCTGAGGATGCTGGATTCAGAGTTCCTGACTGAGGATGCAGGATTCTGATTTCCAGCCTGAGGATGCTGGATTCAGAGTTCCTGACTGAGGATGCTGGATTCAGAGTTCCAGACCGAGGATACTGGATTCAGATTTCCAGCCTGAGGATGCTGGATTCAGATTTCCAGCCTGTGGATGCTGGATTCTGATTTCCTGACTGAGGATACTGGATTCTGATTTCCAGACTGAGGATGCTGGATTAAGATTTCCAGACTGAGGATGCTGGATTCTGATTTCCAGACTGAGGATACTGGATTCTGATTTCCAGACTGAGGATGCTGGATTCAGATTTCCAGACTGAGGATGCTGGATTCTGATTTCCAGACTGAGGATGCTGGATTCTGATTTCCAGACTGAGGATGCAGGATTCTGATTTCCAGACTGAGGATGCTGGATTCTGATTTCCTGACTGAGGATGCAGGATTCTGATTTCTAGACTGAGGATGCTGGATTCTGATTTCCTGACTGAGGATGCAGGATTCTGATTTCCAGACTGAGGATGCTGGATTCTGATTTCCAGACTGAGGATGCTGGATTCAGATTTCCTGACTGAGGATGCTGGATTCAGATTTCCCAGACTCTTGTTAATCCGGCACACAAATGTGTGATCATGGATTGGCTCTGTCACAGGTGCCCATGGTGGACTTTCAGCAAACTAAAGGCACAAGAAGGGAGGGATAGGGAGTGGTCTCTGGTCAGAGCAGAAATAGCATATGTGAGACAGGCCTCCTGGTGTAGAAATAGGAGTGGTGTAACTTGTCCCATCTCCTTGGTGACTGCGGTGGGGTGGGGTGGGTAGTTTTTCTAACCCTTCCAATAGTCCTGTGAATTGCCTGTCAATAAACTCTGGCAATCATGATACTGAATCCTCTTTTCTTGCTTGGAATTGGGAAGTCTGATTGATAGAGAGATGGAAGGTATCTTGTACTTTCCTTTCTTATTTCCTCCTTTTTTTTTTGCTACAGAACATTCCTCAGCAGCTTTCTGCAAATGTATGAAGAAAGAAACATTTTTGAGAACATCTATGTCGGAGAGTTTTTCTTTCTGCTCTCACTTTTGTTAGATAGCTTAGTCTTAAATTTTAAGGTAGCAACTCATGCTTCTGAATTTTAAAATCATTTCTACATTTGTGCCTTTGCTTTCAGCATTGCTGTTAAGAAGGCTGATGCTACTTAAATCCTTTGTGATTTCTTTTCTCTTGCTCCCTAGAAAATTTCAGGATACTTTTTAAACTTTTGGTTGATGACAGTTTACTGAAATAGATGTGTATCTGAGTTGGGTTTTTTTTAAGTTTCTTTCTCCACTGGTTTTTGCTGGATGATTTATATTTCAATGTGGAGATCTATGCTATTCAGTTAAATTGGGGGAACTTTTCTTGTTTTTTTGTTTGTTTGTTTATTTTTTCTGATGTTTTAGCCTCCCAATTTCTCTGCTTTTTAGTTTTTTAAATGTGGAACACCCATGTAAATGCCGTACTTCTCCCATCAGTCTTCTTTTTTATCCTTACATTTTCTTTCCTATTTTTCCTTCGTTGTGTTTTTGTTTTATTTTCTGTGAGATGGCCCAGTATTTATTTATTTATTTTTTCTTTCTTTCTAGTTTTTCTATTATATTTCATTTTTCAAGATTTTTGTTTTCTGGACTTTTTCCTTCTATAAATAACTTTCCAACTTAGAGACATAAGTGTAATAATTTCTCCACTTCTTTAAGACAATGAACTATTTTTAAAGGTTTTTCTGCTTTAAATTCACTTGTATTGTTTTTTCTGTTTGTTTTCATTTCCATGTTTTATATTAGAGAATTTCTCATACCAATACCAACTGTGTGATGATACTTGGATTCTCATTTATATTAAACAGGAGGCCTTAAGGGTTTACTGGAGCTCTGTTTCCTTGAGTGGAGCTGGCTCGCTGTGTACCCATGAGAGAGAGAACTCAGGCTTTCTCTTGTTTTTGAAGGGATCCTCCACTGTGTACAACACAGTATGTTCTATCAGTGAGATTTTTCTTGTTGCTGTTGCTGGATTTGGGTTTTCCTTCCATCTCCTGCCTGGGAACGATAGACCTGAAAGCTAACAGTGTAAGCACCAGGCTTGGGGAGTAGATCCAGTGTTGAGTAAATGTTTTCACTTAAACCTCATTTGTGGTATCTTATTACTTCTTCCCTCATCTGTGCTTTATGTTCTTGGGAGTTCCTGTATTGCTTAAACTTTTCGGAGACTAACTCCTGCCTCTTGAGCACAAGTAGGAAAGAGATAATTGCTTGGCTGGTTGGGATGGCAAAAGAGGATATAGCAGTTCTTATGGAGACTCTCAGCCACTTGCCTTGCTTTGCATCTTCCTTGAAGAACTGATCCTCCCAATTCCTCAGGCTCCTGGGGATCTGCTAGATTCTTCTTGGTAATCCTGCCTCCTCACACAGCGTCCCCTATGTAGGTCTTCCAGACAGTGAGAACTACCTATTAGGCTTCCAGTTTCTAAACTTAACACATTTGTAGTTTTCTTTTGTTTTGTGAGTCTATATTTTAAAATCTAAATTGCTGTAATTTTGTGGTGTTTGAGATGGAGCAAAAAATAAACACACATGTTAAATTCATAATGCTTACCAGAAAATTCTAAGTACTTTTTTTCATAAGTAAGAATTCTTCTGTGGAAAGATTGAATATTAAAACATAGTCACTGTGCAAATTCTGAATTCTATGAACTCCACCTAGATTTTTTTCATATATTTACTTTTCATCAAATCACATTTATTACAGTGAGTTGATTCTATAATTTTATCTTTCCTCTTCTTTCTTTTTCTCTTCGTCTCAGTATAAGAAATGTGCTGCTATTTGGCATTGTATGTCTTATCTGTAACTCTCTTTCCATGGGAAGATCAATATTATCAAAAGATTCTCATCATTCACATTCTTAATTCAGTTTTGTATTCTGTAATTTAGCTGAGTCCATCAATTCACTCCGTGCTCCTGAAATTACTCTTATACGTTGGTTGTTTATATTTTGAAATACCTCTTTATTCTTAGATGTCTGAAATTTAATTTCTTTTCTGTTATAATTATTTTTAAGATAATGAATAAATATTTAGCAATATGTGACAACATCATGTAACAATAATGCTTTATTAGTTATATACACATGGCATTATCTATTTTCCTTTTGAATGAATAAATTATAAATATTTAACAAGTATTAAACATTGTAGATAGAAACTGGAGTGAGGAAAGATTAGGAAATGAAGATTTCTCAAGCACAGAGATACACAGGAAGAAAACCAAAAGAAGAAATACAAAGTAGTCATGATTGGCCAAATCATTAGTATATATATCTGGATAATTATTTTCATTTACCTACATCAAAGAGCATATAAAAGTGGACTCCATTTCTTTCTTCCTTAAAAATGAGCTGTTGTAAAATGATTGTTAAATGATATGTGTTTTCACAAGGTCACCAGTGAAATCCAGAACTTTGTAACTGAGTACTTTTTTAAGTTAATCTAAATGGGTCCAGGAGACCGTATATCTCATATTTGATGTGCAATGTTCATGTAATTTGAAACACATAGACAGCATTTGGCAAAATGTAGAAATACTAAATAGATTACTTGGAATTAAGAATGTCTTTTTGTAGAGGTCTAAACAAGTTTATGCTAACACCGCTCTGCCTGTGAAGCTCTCTGGAGAGAAAAGAGTTGGCAAAATTACATATACAAGTCTCTTTTTTTATATCTGTCATTAATTTTTTAACACTTGCTTTGTTGTGAAAAACACTAGGCAAAAGGCCTGTTTACAATAGCAAGGAAACTAAAAATAATTTATAAAGGTAACAGAGAAACACGAATGTATTATTTTTCCCCTCACTTGTACAATGGATGCTTTTACTAAATCAGGTTAGTCCAGAATTGCCGTAAACACTATGAGCTGCTGATAGGGTTCAGGTCACACTACTCAAAACATGATACCTGGGTAATGGAGAAAACAACAGAAGCAAAATGTCACTCTCACCTGCCCTCTACCTTTCTCCTAAGAATCAGCTAAAATTTTTCCACCATTTTTAAAGCAGGTCGTAAGACCTTCATAGGTGGCCTACCTACAATCTGCAGGTGAGAACATTGTTTTTGCTGAAGACACAGAGATGAAGAAAAATTTGAACAAACAATTCTTGCTATGATTTTCCCCCCAGTTTACTGCCCTTGAATTATAATCTTATATCCAGTCATACTTTTCTATGACTATGAATATATATGGGTTTATTCATTTATTTGGGTCTTCATTTTCTTATAAAGTTGCATTATGTAAAATTCCTATTAGATACATATGTAAGTATTTCTCTTGTTCATTTTTCTTTTCTTATGGAGGCCTCGGCCTTGAACCTGGGATGGGTGAAGAAAAGGTATAGTTCCTCCCCTACCCTGGTTAGAGAGCAAGCATTGGGTTGATTCTCAGTGACATGATGGTAAAACCTTACAGTGTCATTTTTGTTTCCAAATTGGCAATTTGTTCTATGAATTCCCCTTCAGCCCCTTTCTGGTTTTGGACTAGTACATCTATTTTCCTTCATACATTTTTGCTTAAACGTCAGACTACTGAAGACAGCAAGTTCATAAATTAATCAAACTTGGTAAAATAATATTTTAACTTCTTACATCTTTCTTTAAAATATACTGAACTTATCACTCTAATTCTGGTGGCACCTGGCTTTAGGTCACTGACTCATTTGTTTCACATGAATTCATTTTATTATTATTTCTCTTTAATTTACACATGTCAAATTTTCCAGATTAGGTGCTTTGAATGTTTTGAAACATTCATATTTTGGGGAGTTAAGTGTTCTATTTCAAGAGAGCAGTAAAGTACGGTATTCCTTTTGTTTTCAAAAGAGAAAGTACCTTTTTTTTTGTCAATTACTTCCTCTTTTTACTCATTATCTTCAGATTATATTAACGCTTTTCTACTCTTCCCAGAGGTGTGCTCGAACATGAATAGAGGTTTTTTGTTTTGTTTGTTTGTTTTTTAGGTCACTGTTTAAGTTTGTTTTTTAGGTCACTCCCTTTCGCATAGGAGCCACTCAATCATTAGATCATTAAAAAGCACCCTGACCCTGCCCTTTCATAAAGACCGCATAGTACAAGCTCTTTCCTTTTCATCTTCTTTAATGTGGATTTAATACTTTAATACTTCGCTTGCTGGAATTCAATATGATAAATGATTGCTGAGACATCTTGTCAACCAGAATGATACATGTTCAGTGAATAATAATAATAGTAATATCTTGTATCACTGATTTTTAAAAAGTACATTGTTCCCCTGTACTTTACTATCTGTGTAATAGGCAAGCACCTGCAATGATGACAAGCCATGATTCAGCTGGAAACTATCTTTTCTTTTTTCTTCCTTCATTCTCTCCTTCCTTTGTTTCTTCATTTCTTCTCTCTCTCCCCCCGCCCCTTTTTCTGGATTATAACTTAGCAATAATATGACTTAGAATCACTGCAGAAATATATTTGATTTAAATAGCACAGCTACAATTTATTGAGCACCTACTGCATGTTAATGTGCAGGAGGCCTTACATTTTCTATTCTACAGATGAAAAAACTAAAGCTCAAAAGTTAAACAACTACTTCAATTATATATTTGGTAAAGATAGGATTTGAATTGTCATTGTTCCAGTCCAAAGACAGTGCTCTTTACATAAACTCAAGATGCATTTATTTACAATATGCAAAGTACACCCTAGACAGAGCTCGAAGTACTAGAAAAAGAACCATACCAAAATTGGGAGAGCATCTTTACAAGTTTTTCTTTTCTTTTTTTAATTTGTTACAATTCTTTTTTTGTAAATTAGAATAGAAGTATAGATCAACAGAGTGAGTTGTAGTAAGTGAAAAATCTAGAGATTTTTCAGGCATGGAGTTGAAACAAAAAACGCATATTTGTGCTGATAAACACTGTAGAATGTATTAAAAAAGAAGAAAAAATATTTTTCTTTAATCCATTTTGGACGAATTTTACCTTTCAGAGATAGCATTTATACTCCATTCTTAAAAATAACCTCAAATATTACGTCTAAAAGCTTACCTTTAAAATTATTTAGATATCAAAAAAAAAAAAAAACCTATTGCTTAACATCAAATTCTTTTAACCTGTCCCCTGCTATTATTTTTTACAAGAGAAAGAACTGATTGATAGACACCATATCGAAAAACTTTCAAAATATCTTCTAGGTACAAGGAACTCATCATGTTTTAACTCATTTCATCTTTATCAGAAAATTCCAAACTAAGAGTGCCTACTTTTGTTGCTATTTTTTATATACAAATGAAGTTAAAACACTTAAGAAATTTACGAAAAGTGAAAAGATGAGTCAATGAAGAACTATGACTCTTTGGCAATGATGGGTTGGGTCACTCAAACGCCAGCTATCTAGGGTCTTGGATGACAGTATCCCAACACATAATAAGAAAAGAAAGTCAAGGATATGAATTAAAGTCTTATGACCGATTACAGAAATGTGGCTTTCAATATTTTTGAAAGGTAATAATTAATACTTAAGGTAATGGAATTATAGAATTTTAGGGTAGAAAAGAACAGTAGGAATCATTCAGTACAGCATGTTGTTTTTTTTTTTATTTTTTTTATTTTTTATTTTTTATTTTTTTTTTAATTGAGTGTTAACTATGTACATTGATACTCTTTTTTTTTTTTTTTTTTTTTATTGAGTGTTAACTATGTACATTGATACTCTTCTGGGGTACAGTGTGGGGTTTTCACATGCATTCTGAAATACTTCCATCAAACTGGTCAACACAGCCTTCATGTCATTTTCTCAGTT